>MCJB01012418.1:0-34643 GCA_002018475.1 Nicotiana obtusifolia
GTCATGACTAGTGTTGACTAGTATGACTAGCATTGCATTGCATTGCATGGCATAGCATCGCATCGCATTGCATTGCATTGCATATTTGGTTTTATGGTTGTTCTATTTACTTCACATATTTCTGTGGAGGGTAAAATGTGTTATTGTTCCGTGGTGGATTGTGTAACGATTTAAATGTTTCTTATCTTCAGTTCTTATTTACTTTTATTACTCACTGAGTTGGAAGTACTCACTTTACTCCCTGCACCTTGTGTGCAGATTCAGGCGTTAGCGGTCCCACTCAGAGGTACTGAATACTACTACTGGACCGGAGCTTCAGAGATTACGAGGTAGCTGCTGGCGTCCGCAGCCTCGTAACTCTTTTCTTTTGTTGATTTTGCTTCCCTCAAATCTTTGTACTTAAGATATTGTAATAGTTATATTATCATTAGGCCTTCTCTAGTGGCTCATGACTTAGTGACACCCCGATCTGAGGGCTGTAGTCGGGATGGTACTCTATATATGTATTCCGACTGATTTTGTTGTTTATGTATTCTTGTTTTAAATTACGTGGCTTAACTGTTTGAGAACAGTTGGATGGGATTGGCTTGCCTTGTCCTCACGAGAGGCGCCATCACGACCGGGTTGGGATTTTGGGTCGTGACACTTGGAAAATATTTCCTTGTGATCTTTGGTAATATGCAAGTTTTATATTTTTCACTATTCACTGTCATTATTGGTATCAAATCACATTTAGACATATCCCTCATTCTATGAAAATTAACATGTCCCAAACGGGAATGCCATAATGAAAAATTAGAGTCAAGCATATAAATAGAAACTTCAACATTCCCTGCATTGTTATTATTGATAATTACATTTAACTTAAACATGCCATTGGCATAATACCCCTGCCCAACAAATACGCCACCCTTAAACAATATAAACTTATTGGCGTCAATACTTGTTTGAAACCATACTTGTTCAAGAGGCTACCAGAAAGAAGATTTTTTCTAACACTGGGAACATAAAATACATCGTTTAAAATTAATATGTTTCCATATGTGAACTTCAATTTCACCTGTCCCATGTCCTTGACTTCCGCAGTTGAAGAGTTCCCATGTAGGGACTGTCCCGTCATCAATCGATGGGAATGACTTGATGAAAGAACGATCGTTGCACACATGCTTGGTAGCACTTGTGTCTATCCGCCAAGAATTGTCATTTTCAATAATTTCAGAGATCATGGCTACAAGGTTGTCCTTTGATTCTCCTTGATTTCCCCGACTCTTCTTTCTTTTCCGGATAGAGCAATCCTTCTTCTTGTGGCCCGATTTGTTGCATTCATAGCACATACCCTGGAACCCCTTCTTCTTTTTGCCATCATCAGAAGGCCTCTTCTTAATCTTGCCATCTTGAGTGCTAGCTAGGCTCCTTGGATTCATCCTGCATGCGGAACTCTTGTTTTACATGAAGATGATTGGCAAAATCTTCCATGGACATGTCCTCCTTTTTGTGTTTAAGACTCCGTTTGGAGTCTTTCCACGACGAGGGTAGTTTATCAATAAATAGAAGACACAGCATAGGTTTCATCCATTAGAATTTTGTGTTGGACGAAAGGACTTACAATGCGCAGAATTTCATGGAATTGATCCATGACCGACCGACCTTCTACCATATTATAATTATTAAATTGTGAGACAAGGAATTTCTTACCAGATGCATCTTCAGACATGTACTTGTTCTCCAAAGCATCCCACAATTCCATAGCGGTCTCCACATGTTGATAAATATTGAATAAAGCATCTGACATTCCATTCAATATATGGCCTCGGCAGATATAGTCATCATTGTCTCATTTCATCCTTGCCCTTGTGCTTTCCAATGGTTCCTCTACGTCTTCATTGGCCTCCGGTGGACGAGCGGTGGAAATCACTACACAACCTTTAGTGTTGTCAGGACGAAGTGCATTTTCTTTTGCCAACGGCGGAAATCAACTCCACCAAACTTGTCAAGTTTGGAAAAGTTGGCGGTGAGATCTTTCAGGGAAGACATGATGATAATTCTCTTTAGTTGAATTTGGATATACTTTATACCTTGTTAGGATCACTTTCCAAAGAGAATTATTTGTCCCACAAATACTCTCTCGGGATAGAATGAAGTAAAGCCAAGAAATAATGAATCAGATCTATCAGTGCTGCAATTACCAAATTTATGCAGCTTTTCTTAAGAAAAAATGTTGGTACTTGAGATATATTATGCCAAGCAGTGTTCCCTTATTTATAGAGGATATCTAATTCTCAAAACAACTGGAAAAGCACCAGAAAACAACAACTAAAGAGGTGCAACGAATCAGCCTAAGTGATACTCGAAGCAACGCAACGTTTTGCAAAGCAACATGTTGTATCAGAGCTTTAAGCCAATAACGGTTTTCCCTTTTGCTTATTCCTGCTATTTTCTCTAGAAAATTCCAACATAAGTTCACTTGTGTGCATAATTTATGTGTTAAATGTCATGAGATTATGTTCATCTTATGCTTGACAGAGGTGTATCTATTGAACACAAGTGTATCAAAGCCAATTGTGATATTCTTTTATAATTACTAGCTGATGTGCGACAGTAGGATTTTTTTTACTTTTTATTGTTAAGATGCTGGATGCATGATAAACAAGTTTGAATTAGTGAGATGATGAAACTAAGTGTTTTTCATTGCCCCACCAATAAATTTGAACAAATGTTGAAATAAAGTTGCTTTGCCCCGCTTTTCAGGCTATCGAATTTCATATTTTCACCACAAGGGAAAAGGAAAAAACATTGATTTAGATCTTTGTTCGCTTATTACTTTCTTAACAATTATTCCTTTTGTTTCAAATTATCTACTGATAGTGTGGTATTATTTGATTAGATAAAAAAAGAATTTTTTAATTTGTGGCTTAAAACAAGTCATAAATATTTGTGTGATTGTAAATCATCTCATTAATGATAAAATGAGAATTTTAAAGTTAAACTGTTTCTAACTATAAATATATACCATTTTTTCGGGACAAACTAAAAAGAAAAATGTGTCATATATATTGAGACAAATAGAGTACTCCGTTCGTTATCTAGGATGTTAAATAATTCTTTCTTTAACTACGTAGTACTTATCAAATCATATTATCAAATTGTATCATACATATTATACTAACGTGGAAAGATCCTTTATTTAAAATTAATTTACCAAAATATTAATAAAAAATTAAATGATCATGTTACCCTTTACTTGAATACTTGAATATTTTTCATATAGTAATATTTTTGTACCATAACGTAAATGTATCATTCTATAAAGATGAATCTTATGCAGATAGCTTTGATATCAATCATTATAGCAAAAATACATAAGATATATTTTGTATTTGTCCGTAAAAATTCAGTTTGAAACTTAACCTGTACGGTATCCTAATAATATCACTTTCATCGCGTGAGGTGTTCCACGTGCGCATGGCACGTTAGCTCCAAGTCAACGCCATGCCAGAAATTCAATAAATTAAATTTTTTCACCATTTTTCTTTTTTCTTTTCATTTACATATTTTTCTTTTTTCTTTTTTTTATTCTATAACTACCACCAAATCCTTCATTATCAACGGGTTCATGGGCTTTGATTTCATTTTGAATGAATTAAGTTATTGAGTCCAACGAGATGGAAAAAAGAAGAAGAAGAAATGAATACAAAAAATTTGTGACGCCATAGGTTGGTGATAAGGGGGTTGAGATCTAGTTGGGTTTTGTTTGTTGAAGGTCACCGGAAAATATGAGTTTAGCGGAGAAAATTTTCCGGTCAACAGTTTTTCACGCACTAATAAATTCTGGGTCATTTCTTGCTAATACACTGTTAAATTGAATCAAAAAGTTGAAGAATTATTTTATTTAATAAACTAAACTGATAATGTAACTAAACCATCATCGAAGAAAATGAAGAAGCGTTTGGAAATGCAATTTTGCGTACAACACAGATTGAAAGATTGAGTGATTAATAAAAAGGTGCAAAGATCAAGAAGAAAGGGAAAAGAGTAAGAGATTCTGCTCTTGAAAAGGGGTTGGGGGTGGGGAAGTCCAAGAAAATCTATTATTTTGGCCAAAAAAAGTCATTGTCTCTGCTCTAAATTTGATAATACGCGCCTTCACTTTAATTTACTTTATTTTTTGCTAAATTAGCTTTTGAGGTGGTATTGCATTCACTTTTGGATAAGTATAGAAAAATATTAGGACACGTTAAATTATGAAATAACTTTTGCGGACAAGTACGGAATGCATCTTATATATTTTCCTATCGTTATAACATTGGATTATAAACGTGGGGCATGTTTGTAAAGCTAATGCTATTTATTACTATACTGCACCCTACTGAATTTCTTAGAATTGTTTCTTCTTTCACTGCTATTGCAAACCAACAGTTTATAGCAACCTTTAGAATGCATATTCAATATATTTGTTTCTTTTACCTTCCTATAATAATTACATATTAATATATCAACCTTTATATTCCTTTATTTATTTGTTAATAAATTATAAGTGAATAATAAATTCAATTAACCAATTTCTTTTTGCCAAAATCACTCTTTGGATAAAACATTATTCTTTAATTTTGTATATTTGGTCACCATCTCCAACACACCAAACCCATTTACAAGTGTTAAATCAAACACATTTATTTTCTCTTCATGTTACTTTTTAAGAGTGCTTTAATTTTATGGGATTTTCTTTCATCCCACCCAATCATTGTTCATTCAGGATAGTTACATTAGTATTAATATTTTAATATAGTGATTGTCAAATCTGGACATATTTTGGAATACTGAAAAACTCAATGGTAGACTAAATTTTTGGGATCGAATTAGTAAGAGAAAGATTAATTGATTATCGTCTTAATAATATTTTGAATATACTGATAGTCGAATATTGGACAGTAATTTAGGCTTAAAAAAACGTAAAATTTAGACTAAAGTTTTGGGACGAATTAGGATGAGAAAAAGTTACTTGATTGTCAGCTTCATCATCAGTCCTTACGGGATATATAGTAACAAAATTTTCAATATCTCTTGATTTTCTTTTGTGTCAACTAAATATCTATGTTTAGGAAAAGTTCCTACGCAATACTTTATTAATCCTTGTTGCTGAAATAGTGCTATTTTTATTTTTTTATTTTTGTAAAATTTTCATGTGGCGTCTAATTTTGCGCCACCCATTGAATTTATATCTACTTTTTTAAAAAAGTTTAACTAATACCTAATTTTTGAATAATTTCAGACATGTACACTTTGCTCTTCTTCTTTATTGTTGTTTTCTTCTTCTTAGTGCTTAGCGTTTCTTCTTCTTCTTCTTCTTAGTTGCAATATACTTTTATTAAGTTTGTTGTTGTTTTGACAGTTTGATGATTGAGATTTGTTCTTTATGATATTTGGAAGTTATGTTTCAAACTTGAGCTCATTTGGAGTAGATTTGGGCATTGAATCGTGTATTGGATTGTTGAAATTTGAAGAACAAGTTTATGTTTTAAAACTTAAGATTCGAAATCTGAAGTTGCATTCAAAAAATAGATTGGATTATTTAAGATTCAAATTTCTGAAGTTGCATTTGAGAG
The DNA here is from genome assembly GCA_002018475.1 of Nicotiana obtusifolia. Classification (NCBI taxonomy): domain Eukaryota; kingdom Viridiplantae; phylum Streptophyta; class Magnoliopsida; order Solanales; family Solanaceae; genus Nicotiana; species Nicotiana obtusifolia. The sequence goes on from MCJB01012418.1 coordinate 5,604, forward strand.
ATAAAAGAACTTCAGATTTTGATTTCTGAAGTTGCATTGAAGAGATTGAACTACTTCAGATTCGAATTTCTGAAGTTGCATTTGAAAGATAGAAGAACTTCAGATGTGATTTCTGATGTTGCATTGAAGATATTGAACTACTTCAGATCCGAATAGTTATACTTTGTAAAATTTTATGTAATATGGGTATAACTTCAATGGTGACCATAAAGTGGGTATATATGAAAATGTCTCTTTTTTGGGTAATCATATATCCATAAGATAGTGAGATTTTTTTCAAGGTAAATTTAATACTTTTTATCTTAGAAGAAACAATTTAAAATACATTACAAAAGCACAAGCTGAAATTATTTTACCTTAGTATTTGAGTCCTTGATGCTAATTGTGTCATGTGAAGGCCGAATACGCGAGGTGACGAATACGTGCTCGGACTTATTTGTGGAAATTTGACCGCTTAGTGCTTTTAGGTTTTTATGTCCATTAAATATGAAGTTGTTTGTCATGTTAAATTCCTCGTTTACTAAATTCACCCTTACGTGTCTTATTTCGAATTTGTTGCTTTATGTTTTACCCTTATTGTCGATTGAACACTTACGTGCCTTAACTGAAGTTGTTGCCTCTTTTATTACCATGCTATCCTTTCCGTAATTGTTTATCCTTGATTTTGAAGTTATTATTATCTTTTCCGTAATTGCCCATCATTAGTTGAAATTATTATCTTTTTATATAATTTGCTTATCCTTAATTGAATTTGTTGTGTCTCTTCCGTAATTGCTCAGCCTTAAATGAAGTTTTGTTATCCCTTATCATTGTTGACTTATTTTGATTTCACCGGACTTAGATTTTGCCCAGCTTATTCGAGGACATTATTACTTGACTGCTTCCTGTTAAATATTGTTGTTATTAGTGTCTCGTTGCAAGTATTGTTTAGTATTCCTTATCCTGCTTAGTTGTATATTAATATTGTTTTCTCTACTAGTTCACCTTCACACTTGTTAGGTTGCTTAGTCCGGTAGGTGTATTGATTGTCCCTCGTCACTACTCTACCGAGGTTAGTCTTGATACTTACTGGGTACCACTGTGGTGTACTCATACTACACTTCTGCACATTTTTGTGCAGATCCAGGTGCTACGATTGTTGTTGAGTATTAGCTGGCTTGTCGAGTTGTGGAGACTCAAGGTAAACCTGCTGCCGCATTCGCAGGCCTTAGAGTCACCTTCTGATATTTGAATTGTACTATTTAATTCTATCCCGAACAGTTGCATTTAAGAATTTTTCTAGCAAATTCAGTAGAGCTTATGATTTGTACTATTGGTTTTGGGAATTGTAATTGTGTATAAGATTTTTATCTCGTATTTATCATTTGATGGTTGAATTCTTCTATTTATTTAGTAAGTGTAAGGCTTACCTAATCTTAGAGACTAGGTGCTGTCACGACATCCTACGGAGAAAAATTGAGATCGTAAAACCTTTCTCTTGAGCTCTTTTTCTTTAATTATCCTCTTCATCCTCACACATGCTGTTTAGTGATATTCACACATGCACTGAGGATGTGATATACCCTTCTTCACACCCTGCACATAGGTGCATACTAGTGGCAATATATTCTTCCGATGTATTTGACACTGTAACGACAATCATGATTGTTTTCTTGTATCAGTTGGAAGATCTTTTTGTGCAGATCCCGAAAGGACAAATATTTACACTTTCCCATAGATAAAACTCTACTCTTTTGATTTCTTTCTCTATTGTAACTTGTATGATATATGCATTTACATTTCTCTGAATCATTGTCTATTGGTACATGCATTCCTCTTAATCTATGGACGTATACCGTGTCGCTTATTTGCGATATTTGCTATTTCACAAGTACTCCTTGTGGAACTCAAATCTTGTGGATGTCTCGTAAGTCAATTCTTGGGATAGCTTCGTCAATTCCTTTGCCAAGGCAGGCAACCCGCAATAGAAGACTACTGTGAATCATGTGTAACTGTGTTATTAACAAAGAGTTCTTTGCAATTGGTTTAATACTAGTAAAGTGCAGGGTTAGTAATTCTTCCATCTGTTTTTGAAGAAAAGTGATACTGCTTCATGTTCTTCCTTTGTTTTCTATTACTTTTATTGATTGTCTCAGTTCTGTTGCTTTTATTAATCGTTACTACTTTATATTTCAGCTATGGAACAATCTACTGAAAATTCATGAGTGAGTTATAAATATACGATGCAGTAGAAATGTACGATGTAGTAGAAACCTTTTTAAAAAGTTGTATTCAAGAAATATTCTTAACCGGGAGGCTTGAAGTAGTTTAAAGGCAGATTCATGAAACAAAGTTAAACTAGTTTTGGATGAGTTATAGGCTCATCCAAAAGCAAAGGCATTGAAGACTTCGCCTCTAATTAACCTTCCCGGATCTTTGTACAAAATTTTTTGAGGGTTTTACAGCAACAGGAATTCATGGTTGGAGTCCAAGCTGTACATATCCACGCCTTGATGCCTCTTCTGTATCTACTACTATAGATGTAGATACACTTGATAGCGTTGAAGATCTAAGTTGGTAATAAGAATGATGGAGCTCCTATTGATTATCCATCTCAGTCTTTAATTCCAATTGAAAAGAAACCTTTGGGAAAGAAAAAAGATCTGCATCATCTCAATTGGACATTGGAGAGAAGATGAGTATTGCATTAGAAGAATTGGTTAAAAAAATAGCGGGCCTGACATTGAAGAGTGTATGGAAAAATTAGAAAAACTTGGATGGGAAGAACCATTATATAGTTCAACTGTTAGTATACTTTGTGAAGGTGACAGCTACAGGAAAGCATGGATAAACATTACAGAGGTCGACAAATTAGAGAATTGGATTAAGGCCATGGGCAAACAACGGGGCATTTACTAATTAGCTAGATTATTAATTAGACGTTAATAATATGGAACCTTCTTCGTTTTTCCAACTATTATCTATTATGCTTATTTAATTTTTTAATATTATATTATGCTCGTGGAACATTTTTGATCTGTGATATACCTTTTCAAATGTCTTGTTTGAAGTATGTGTGATGTGTATAGTATTGTTTTACTAATTAATTTATTGTGATTATGTAACTTTTTATATTTTTCAAAAACATACTATGTTATGCTTACTATTGTGTATTATACATTCTCTTTGTTACAACAATTTAGACATGGATATTGAGGATCAAGTATTAGCGTTGATGAGCTTGTATTGGTGTAAAAATCATTTTAGACTCAAGAATATCCAAAAACATAAAGATTTAAGATCATCTTTATTTGGTGAAAAGTACACACTAGAATTATTGTTCGGCTTTATCGACAGAGTTTAGAACTGATGCGCATGTCCGGTGATGCATATGTTCGGCTATGTCAGCATTTTAGACATAAAGGATGGCTCATAGATAACAACATATTTCTGTCGAAGAAAAGATATTTGCAATATTTCTAACCACATTATAGGTCATAATGAGCGTTTTGTAGTTATAAAGAGAAGATCTCAACATTCTTCGCGAACGGTTCACAAATATTTTCACGAGGTTCTTGAAGCAATGACGTTATTTGCAAAAGAGATGATATAATCTACAACATCTGATTCAAATCCACATATTTCTAGTGCTCATAAAAAATTACGAAATGTTTTTAAGGTATTATGTGCTATAAAATTATTATATAACTTCGTAAGAAAAAAAATTCATTACTATTAATATAAAATTATTATTTTTATTTGCAGGGAGCAATAGGTGCACTCGATGTGACATTAGTACATGCAATTATTCCAGCTAATCAACAAATTGTTTTATAGAGGAAGAGGAAAGGGTAAATATTATCAGAATGTTTTAGCTATATGTAATTTTACATGGTTTTCACTTACGTTTATGCTGGATGGGAAGGGGTAGCACATGATGCACGTGTTCTAATAGAGATCGCATCTAATCCAGATAATGGCTTTTAATTTCCAACTTTTAGTAAGTGATACAACTTATTGAACTATTCTGAAATAATAAGTTAGATGTTTATTATATTCATTTAACCTTCTCTTATGATGACAGATAAGTACTATTTATGTGATGCAGCACATCCTAATACTCGAGGATTTCTAGCACCATATCGTAATATTCGGTATTGGTTAGGAGCTTATCATCGTAGACGGGCCATAAATAAGGAGGAAAAGTTTAACCATGCTCATGCACAACTCAGAAATGTTATTGAATGTGCTTATGGAGTTTTAAAAGCAAGATTCCTAATATTGGACAAGATGGCTCCATATCCTATTCATGTCCAAAGAGATGTTGTTATTGCATGTTTTGCAGTTCATAATTTTATCAAAAAAGAGCGTCTAAATGATGACTTGTTTAATCACTATGATTTACCTCAAGTAATATTTGAGGAAGAAAGAGAACATGACCAAGTATTAGATGAAACAAATGGACCTAGCTGGTTCAGCTTCGCAGTTTATGAACAATATGCGTGAAGAAATTTTACTTTAGCTAATGCAAAGAAGAGGAAATAATTGATAATTTCATATTTTTGTTATTAGAATTATGTTTTTAATGTTTGAACACTAGAATTTTGACATAATGTTCATTTAGTCTTCAGATCTAGAGACAACATATTAATTATTCAGTTGTGTATTCAGATTCAGGTGTCTTGATCTTAATACACATCTTCATATCCAGACGTGTATTCAGATTTAGACGTCTTAATCTTAATAAAAATAAATAAAGCCTTCGTCCTAAGGCTGTAAGCTTAAGCTGGGAGAGTTGATCGGAGTTTGACTTTTGTGTAAATGACTCCGAATAGAGTTTTGACGGTTCTGATAGGTTCGTATGATAATTTGGACTTAGGCTTTTTTTTTTTCGGATTCAGATTGGAGGTCCGTAAGTTGATTTGGTGCTTTATGGAGAAAGTTGAAAAGTTGAAGGTTTGGAAGGTTGAGAGGTTTGACGGAGAGTTGACTTTAGTGATATCAGGTTTGGATATTGGTTTCAGGAGTTTGGAAGAGGTCCATAGTGACATTTAAGACTTGCATGCAAAATTTGAGGTCATTCGGAGTTGTTTTGGATAGCTCGGTGCAAGTTTTGAATTTGGAAATGTTCATTAGTTCATTAGGCTTGAATTGAGGTGCAATTCATAGTTTTGATGTTGTTTGGTGTGATTTAAGACTTCGAGTAGATTCGTTTCGGATGGGTTTCAGACCATTTCTCTAAGTTTTGGATTGCTGCCAGCTAATGTCTGATTTCCTCCTTCACGATCGCGAAGAAGGCGAAGCGATCACGTAGAGTGTTCTTGATGGCAGGCGAGTTATTCTACGCGTTCGTGAAGTGGTGATCGCTTTCATAAGGGTTGGGGGCAGTGGACAACGTGATCGTGCTAGGGTGGATGCGTTCGCCTAGATGGGAGTTCTGTTGGGGGGCTTCAGGCTGTAAGCCTTCGCGATCGCATAAGGATTCACGCATTCGCGTATTTGCAGGGTGGTCATGCATCGCGTTCGTGACAGGGAGCTCGCATTCGCGTAGGCCAATTTTGGGGCAGCGATTATTTGTGCATTGCAATCGCAATGAAGGTCCCGCGATCACGATGAATACATCTGCGTAGACTATTTAACGTCTCTATTTCAAGGGTTTGGTCATTATATCACATTTTGAGTTAGAGAGTTCAATTTTAGGCGATTTTAGAGATTTTCACGCTTTGAATTGGGATAGGTGTTTTTGGCTCAGATTTGTTATTATTTTATGATTTCATCTTTGTTTATCAATTAATTTGTGATTTAAAGTGTGAAAATTGGGGATTTTAGTAAAAAAAATTTTAAAGTAAAAATTAATGGTTTGAAGGTCGATTTGAGGATGGAATTAGGTGAAATTGGTATGGTTGAACTCGTAATTGAATGGGTGTTCGAAATTTGTGAGTTTGACTAGGTTTTAGGGTGCGAGCTCGGGTTGACTTTTTGATTTTGATAAAGATCGAAGCTTTATTGTTTGAAGTTGTTTCCTACATCATTATTTGATGATATGAAGTTGTTTGTGACTAGATCCGAGTAGTTCGGAGGTCGATTCATGTGGGAAGAGCTTTTTGGAGTATTGATTTACGCGTTTTGAGGTAAGTAACATATCTGAACTTGGATTTGAGGGTATTTAACCCTGGGAACTATGCTATATGAGAGGTATTCGGGTGACGCACGCGCTAGGTGACGGGCGTGTGTGCGTGCACTGGAGTATTTATGATTAACGGAAGTTTTTAGGCTATTATGGGATTGCTTTGCTATCATTCCTTGTCATATCCGTGTTTTCTAAACCTGTATGATCTTTTGAGTTCTGATTCATGTTAAAAATTATGTCTAGGCTATGTGCTACTTGTTTGAGACTTGATAGGGTTATTCTTTCCGTTTTTGAGCTATTTGCCTTAATTGTACACATACTCGCAGTCATTATGCTATATTTGTGTATGATATCTCTATCTCAGTACTTTCTTATTAGATTCCTCACACGTTATTGATGCCTCATATGTGTAATATTGTTAAATCGAATACTGTGAGATGTGGTTAACTGAGACTTGATCAATTGATAACTATGTTTGGGCCTAAGAGCCGATTTGGTATTGATTTTGAGGTGACGCGTACACTAGACTCTCATTGGGCTAAGAGTTATTGATTTGGGGCGACGCATGCACTAGGCCTCACAATTCCGCTATGTGATTATGATTAGCGCTTGAGCAGGATCTGCCCCTCCGGAGTCTGACATGCCAGTAGTGGGCACAGGCGCAATGTTTTATATACGTGCTTGATGATGGGCAGTGATGCCAGGCACCCGTATTGTGCTAAGTGTGATTATTCTTGATGGATCTACTGTGAATTGTGTATTTGACATGTATATTTGACATATAGGCATAGAGATGTACTTTCCTCATGCAAGCTGGTAAATGAGATATTTATTAGTGTTGAGCTTTAACTGTTATATGTGAAAAACATGCCAAAATTCCTGATATGTGAACGAGCTGGACATGATATCATTGAGCTACTTGCTTACATCGTTTTCCTTTATATCCGGAGGTTTATTAGTTATTAATATTCGTCTCTGACTGTTTCTTCTGAGCTCGTCACTTCTTTCAGCCCAATGTTAGGTTTGTTACTTATTGAGTACATGGGTCGGTTGTATTCATACTACACTCGGTACTTCGTGTGCAGATCCAAGTACTTGCTGATGAGGTGAGCTCTAAAGTTCTGCTGCTACCAGATTTTGGGAGACTACAAGGTAGCTGCTATGTTGTTCGCAGACCTTGAAGTTCTCTTTCATTATTTCTATTATTATTGTTCTACTATTCAGATATTTGTATTAGAGGATTTGGTTTGTATTTTGATATTCAGTAGTGCTCATGTACTCGTTGACACCAGATCTTTCGGATGGTTTTAGCAAAATTATGGTTATTTTCATCAGATGTTTCATGATATTTCCATTGTTAAGCTCATTAAACCATGTTTATCCAAATTCTTTATGTTTGTGTGACCATTAGCTTGCCTAATAAGAAGTGCTAGGCGCCGTCACTTCCTATGGGATTCGGTCTTGAAAAGCTAGTATAAATAGCACTAGGTTGCTTAGGTCTCATGAGTCATGAGCAAGTTTAGTAGAATCTTGCTGATCGGTACTAAGACATCTGTACTTATCTTTGAGAGGCTACCGAACTATTAGGAAACTTCACTTTCTTGTATTCTTGTCGTGCGAATTTGTCATTTCCGAAGTTTGAAACTCGACTCTTCTATTATCTCACAGATGATGAGGACACGTGCAGCCGAATCAGACGAACGACCACTCGTACCACAAGTTAGGGCATTGAGAGGCAGAGGCCGCTGTAAAGGTCGAGGTGGGGCTCGTACGACAACTAGAGCAGCATCTGTGGAGCGACCAGTTGCTCCAGCTGAGGAGTAGGTACCGGATATTGTTGAGCCGGTGGGACCAGCTCTGACACCGCAGTGCCTATCGTTATTCTTGGCCTTTAGGAGGCCTTAGCCCAGATTTTGACTGTGTGCATAAGCCTGGCTTAGTCGGTTACAATTACAATTGTACCGACTACCTCACAGGCTGGGAGGGAGGTGCCCAAACTCCCACCGTCTGTACTCCAAAGTAGCTAGCTTAGGGTCTTCAGACACAGGGGGTGTTAGCAGTTCAGCCGGTTGCTGCTTTTCGAGCAGAGGTTGGTCCACATTTGATCGATGAGGAGCAGAAAAGGTTTGAGCAGTTTGGGAGGCTTAAACCGCCAGAGTTTAGCGAAGGAGAGTCAGAGGATGCTCAGGATTTTCTAGATAGGTGTCAGCGGATTCTTCGCACAACAGGTATTTTGGAGACCAGTGGAGTTGCATTTACCACTTTCAGCTGACATGGGCAGCCTACAGATGGTGGCAGGCTTATGAGTTGAGCAGGCCAGTTGGCGCAACGTCACATACATAGCATGAGTCCTCAGTTCTCTTCTTACAGAAGTTTGTACCACAAAATCGTATATAGGAGCTACATAGAGATTTTGAGCAGCTACGCCAGGGGATATGACTGTGACTCAATACGATATGAAATTTGCGGATCTGGCCCGTCATGCTATATGATTGGTTCCCACTGAGAGAGCGAGAGCATCAGGAGGTTCATTGATGGTCTCAACTATACGTTATAGTCTAGCTAGAGAGGCCAAGACGGATGCTAGTTTGACTAGGTAGTCGAGATTGCTAGGTGCTTGGAGCAGGTTCGTAGGCTTGAGCACGAGGAGCAAGAGGACAAGAGGCCCTGTAGGTTAGGTTTTTTTAGTGGTACTTAATCTAGAGGCTAGTCACATCACATCAGGGGTCGTCCTTATAGGTCCGCTCAGATGGCTCGTCAAGTTCCTCGTGGCTCTTTGGCTAGCCATGGTTCTTACAGCACTCGTCCATCTCAGTCGTCTTTTAGTGCACTTCCAGCTCAGAGCTCGTACCGTGCTCCATCAGTTAAGGGTTCGTTGGTACCAGGTTCCAGTGGTTATTCTAGTTCTCGGGGTCAGATTCAGGCCCCGCAGTCATTCCTAGTTTGAGGTTTCTACGATTGTGGAAAGTCGGGGCATGTGAGGAAGTATTTCCCCCGTCATTACAGAGGTCCAGTGCAGCATGGAGGCCAGACTATGATTTCTGCACCAGTTGCTACACCACCCGCTCAGCCAGCTCGGGGTAGAGGCCATGTGGGTTGAGGTCTCCCTAGATGGGGAGGTCAGTCAGGTGGTGGTCAGGCTCGTTTTTATGCATTTCCCGCTAGACCAGAGGCAGTTGCTTCTGATGTAATGATCACATGTATTGTTTTAGTGTGCCACATGGATGCTTCAGTATTATTTGACCCTGGTTTCCACTTATTCATATGTATCATCATACGTTGCTCGTTACTTGGATATGCCTCGTGATTCCTTAGTTATGTCTGTTCATGTATCTACACCGGTGGCTGATTCTATTATTATGGACTGCGTATATCGGACATGTGTGGTAACCATTAGGGTCTATGAGACTAGATTTGATCTTTACTACTTAGCATGGTTGATTTTGATGTAATTTTGAGCATGGAATGGTTGTCGTCATGTCACTCTATTCTTGATTGTCACGCTAAGACCGTGAAGTGGGTAATGCCGGGGGTGCCAAGGTTGGAGTGGAGAGGCTCCTTGGATTATGTTCCTAGTAGGATGATTTCACATTTGAAGGCTTAACAGATAGTTGAGAAGGGATTTTTGGTGTACTTGAACTTTGTGAGGGATGTTTGTGCTGATACTCCAACCGTCAAGTCAGTTCCGGTAGTAAGAGACTTTCCAGATGTGTTTCCAGCAGGCCTGTCGGGCATGCCACCCACCCGACATGGACATTGATTTTGGTATTGACTTGGTGCCAGACGCCCAGTCCATCTCTATTTCACCGTATCACGTGGCACCTATAGAGCTGAAGGAGTTGAAGGAAGAGTTGCAGGAGCTACTGAATAAGGGCTTCATCAGGCCTAGTATGTCACCTTTGGGCGGTGCCAATTCTATTTGTAAGAAAGAAGGATAGTACTATGAGGATGTGTATTGACTACAGGAAACTGAAACTTTATTTGACCAGCTTCAGGGTGCTAGAGTGTTCTCGAAGATTAATTTCAAGTCAGGGTATCATCAGTTAAAGATCCGGGATTCAGATATTCTGAAGATGGCTTTCAAGACCCGTTATTTTCACTGAGTTTTTGGTGATGTCTTTTGGGCTAACCAATACCCCAACAACCTTTATGCACTTGATGAACATCGTATTCCAGCCATATCTTGATTCTTTTGTCATAGTATTCATTGATGATATATTGGTGTACTCATGTAGTCAGAAGGATCATGAGCAACATCTGAGGATCGTGCTCCAGACTTTTGAGGGAGAAAAAACTATATGCTAAATTCTCCAAGTTTGGGTTTCGTCGTAATTTGTTTGCGTTCCTGGGGAACGTGGTGTCTAGTGAGGGGGATCAAGGTTGATTCGAAGAAGATTGAGGCAGTTTAGAGTTGACCTAGACCGTCTTCTACTACAGAGATTCAGTGCTTCTTGGGTTTGGCAGGTTATTATTGCCATTTTGTGGAGGGTTTCTCGTCCATTGCTACATCTTTGACTATATTGACTCAGAAAGGTGCTCCTTTCAGATGGTCCAACGAGTGTGAGCTTGAGCTTTCAAAAGCTCAAGACTGCATTGACTAGAGCCCCAGTGTTGGTGTTGCCTATAGGTTCGGGATCTTATATTGTGTATTTGATGTGTTACATATTGGGCTTGGCATGATGTTGATGCAAGACGGTAAGATGATTGCCTACGTGTCTCGGTAATGAAGGTTCATGAGAAGAATTACCCTGTGCATGTCATAAGAGTTGGCAGTCATTGTTCACGCGCTGAAGATGTGGAGGCACTATCTGTACGGTGTACCATGTGAGGTCTATATCGACCATCAGAGTCTCCAGCACCTGTTCAAGTAGAAGGACCTTAATTTGCGGTAGCAGAGATGGTTAGAATTGTTGAAAAACTATGATATCATCGTATTATATCATCTGGGGAAGGCCAATATGGTGGCCGATGCATTGAGTAGGAAGGTTGAGAGTATGGGCAGTTTGGCATTTTACCGGTTACAGAGAGGCCACTAGCCAGGGATGTTCATTCTTTGGCCAATAAGTTTATAAGATTGGACGTTTCTGAGCCTAGCCGGGTTCTTGCTTGCACTGTAGCATAGTCATTATTGTTGTATCATATCAAGGCTCGTTAGTATGATGATCCTCACTTGTTGGTGTTGAAGGATATGGTGTAGCGGGGTGGTGCTAAGGAAGTTGTGATTGATGATGATGGTGTTAGGTGGCTTCGAGGCCGGATTTGTGTTCCAAATTGTTGATGGGTTGAGAGATTTGATCCTTGAGAAGGCTCACAGTTCGCGTTATTCCATTCACCCAGGTGTCATAAAGATGTAACGTGAATTGAAACAACATTAATAGTGGCGGAGAATGAAGAAAGATATTGTTGTTTATGTCTCTCGGCATTTGAATTGTCAACAAGTGAAGTATGAGCATCTGAAACTAGGACGATTGACTCAGAGATTGGAGATACTGGAGTGGAAGTGGGAGCGCATCACTATGGATTTTGTGGTAGGCTTACCACAGACCTTGAAGAAATATGACGTAGTCTGGGTTATAATGGATCGGTTAACTAAGTCTGCACATTTCATTCCGGTGATGACTTCCTATTTTTCAAAGCGGTTGGCTCAGATTTACATTCAGGAGATTATCCGCCTACATGGCGTGCTCGTTTCCATCATTTCTGACTGAGGCGCACAATTCACGTTGCAGTTTTGGAGACTGGTGCAGCGAGAGATGAGCACACAGGTAGAGTTGAGTACAGGATTCCATCCCTAGATGGACAGGCAGTCCGAGCGCACTATTCAGTTCTTGGAGGACATGCTACATGCCTAGGTTATTAATTTTTGGGGTTCTTAGGATCAATTTCTCCCGTTTGCAGAGTTTTCCCACAATAACAACTTTCAATCGAGTATCCAGATGGCTTCTCATGGGGCCTTATATGGAAGAAGATGTCATTCTTCGGTTGGTTGGTTAAAGCCTGAGAGGCTAAGTTGTTGGGCATTGATTTGGTCTGTGATGCTATGGAAAAGGTTAAGGTGATTCAAGAGCGACAAAACAGTCTAGGCAGAAGAGTTATGATGATAAAAAGGTTCGTGATGTTGCCTATATGGTGGGTGAGAAGGTTCTGCCCAGAGTTCCTCCCATGAAAGGTGTGATGAGGTTCGAAAAGAAGGGCAAGTTGAGCCCTCGGTATATTGTCCCTTTTGAGGTGCTTGAGAGAGTTGGACAAGTGGCCTACAGACTTGCCTTGCCACCTAGTCTATTCAGTGTTCACCTAGTATTTTATGTTTATATGCTCCGAAAGTATTATGATAATCCGACGAATATTTTGGACTTCAGCACGGTGTAGTTAGATAGAGATTTGACTGATGATATGAAGCCGATGGCCAAATTGGATTGGCAAGTTCGAAAGTTGAGGTCAAAGAATATTGCGTTAATGAAGGTGCATTGGAGAGGTCAGCCAGTGGAGGCTACTTGGGAGACCGAGCAAAAGATGCATATAAGATATCTTAACCTTTTTGATGTTTCAAGCATGATTTTAGACCCGTTCGAGGATGACGTTTGTTTAAGAGGGGGAGAATATAACGATCCGACCGGTTGTGCTGTGTATTGAATCCTAGTTCCCCAATTTATTGTCTCTTATATGTTCATTTGTGTTTATGTGACTTTCCGGGGTGGTTGGTTTGGTTTCGGGGATGTTTCTGAGTGAATTGGGACACTTAGTCCCAAGGTTGTAAGCTTAAGTTGGAGAGTTGATCGAAGTTTGACTATTGTGTAAATGACTCCAGAATGGAGTTTTGACTATTCTGATAGTTTTGTATGGTGATTTTGGACTTAGGCGAATGTCCGAATATTGATTTAGAGACCCGTAGGTTGATTTGATGCTTCTTGGAGAAAGTTGAAAAGTTGAAGGTTTGGAAGGTTGAGAGGTTTGACCGGGAGTTGACTTTATTGATATCGGGTTCGGATTTTAGTTCCGGAAGTTGGAATAGGTCCATTGTGGCATTTGGGACTTGCATGCAAAATTTGAGGTTATTCGGAGTTGCTTTCTCTTGTTCGGCACAAGTTTTGAATTTGGGAATGTTCATTAGTTCATTAGGCTTGAATTGAGGTGCGATTCATAGTTTTGATGTTGTTTTGTGTGATTTAAGGAGTCGAGTAGGTTTGTGTTGTGTTTTGGGATTGGTTGGTGTGATTGGACGGGGTCCCGGGGGCCTCGGCGTGTTTCAGATGGGTTTTAGACCATTTCTCGAAGTTTTTGATTGCTAACAGTTGATGTTTGGTTTCCTCCTTCGTGATTGAGAAGAAGCTGATGCAACCGCATAGGGTGTTCTTGATGGCAGGCGAGTTATTCTTCGCGTTCGCGAAGTGGTGATCACGTTTGCGAAGGGTTGGGGGCAATTCTGCTGGGGGGCTTCAGGTTGTAAGCCTTCGCGATTGCATAAAGCTTCCCGCGTTTGCATATTTTCAGGCTGGTCATGCATCGCGTTCGCGATAGGAGCTCGTGTTCGCGAAAGGGAGCTCGCGTTCGCGTAGGCCAATTTTAGGGCAGCGATTGTTTGTGCTTCGCAATCGCGATAAAGGTCCCGCGATCGCGATGAGTAGACCTAAGGAGACTATTTATCATTTCTATTTCGAAGGTTTGGTTATTATATCACATTTTGAGTTAGAGAGCTCGGTTTTGGGCGATTTTGGAGGACGCTTTGGATTGGGGTAAGTGTTTTTGACTCGGATATGTTATTGTTTCATGATTGCATCTTTATTTTTAGCAATTAATTGGTGATTTAAAGTGAAGAAATTGGGGATTTTAGTAATAACTTTACTAAAGTGAAAATTAAGGATTTGAAGGTTAATTTGAGGACGGAATCTGATGAAATTGATATGGTTGAACTCCTAATTGAATGGGTGTTCGGAATTTGTGAGTTCGACTAGGTTCCAGGGTGCGAGCTCGGAATTTGATTTTGATACAGATCGAAGCTTTATTGTTTGAAGTTGTTTCCTACGACATTATTTGATGATATTAAGTTGTTTGTGACTAGATCTGAGTCGTTCGGAGGCCGATTCGTGTAGGAAGGGATTTTTGGAGTATTGGTTTGCACATTTTGAGGTAAGTAACATATCTAAACTTGGATTTGAGGATATTTAAACCTGGGAACTATGCTGTATGAGAGATATTGGGGTGACGTACGCACTAGGTGATGGGCGTGAGCGTACACCAGAGTATTCATGATTAAAGGTGGCTTTTAGGCTATTATGGGATTGTTTTTCTATCGTGCCTTGTCATATCTGTGTTCTCTAAACCTGTATGATCACTTGAGTTCTGATTCATGTTAAAAATCATGTTTAGGCTATGTGCTACTTGTTTGAGATTTGATAGGGTTATTCTTTCCGTTTCTAAGCTATTTGCTTTATTTGTAGACATACTTTTAGTTATGATTCTATATCTGTGTATGATATCTCTGTCTCAGTACTTTTTTATTTGATTCGTCACATGTTGTTGATGCCTCATATGTGTAACATTGTTGAATTGAATACTTTGAAATATGGATAATTGAGACTTTATCAGTTGATGACTAAGTTTGGGCCATGGAGCCGATTTGGTATTGATTTTGAGGTGACATTTACGCCAAATTCATAGTAGGCTAAGTGTTACTTGATTTGGGGCGATGCGTGCACTGGGCCTCACTATTGGGCTATGTGATTATGATTAGAACTTGGGCATGATCCGTCCCTTTGGAGTTTGACACCACCAGTGGGCGCAGGAACAATGTTTTATGTACGTGCTTGATGATGGGCAGTGATGACAGACATCCTTATAGTGCTAAGTATGATTAATCTTGATGGATCTACTGTGAATTGTGTATTTGACATGTAGGCATATAGATGTACTTTCCTCATGCTAGTTGGTAAATGAGATATTTTATTCATGTTGGGCTTTAACTGTTATTTATGAAAAACATGCCTAAATTCCTTATATGTGAACGAGCTGAACATGATATCATTGAGCTACTTGCTTACATCGTTTTCCTTTATATCCAGAGGGTTATTAGTTATTAACATTCGTCTCTGACCATTTCTTCTGAGCTCGTCACTGCTTTCAGCCCGAGGTTAGGTTTGTTACTTATTAAGTACATGGTGTCGATTGTACTCATACTACACTTTGTACTTCGTGTACAGATCCAAGTACTTGTGGACAAGGTGATCTCTAGAGTTCTGCTGCTACCAGATTTTGGAAGACTACGAGGTAGCTGCTATGTTGTTCGCAGACATTGAAGTTCTCTCTCATTATTCCTATTATTACTGTTCCACTATTCAGATATTTATATTAGAGGATTTGGCTTGTATTTTGATATTTAGTAGTGCTCACGTACTCGTTGACACTAGATCTTTGGGATGGTTGTAGCAGTATTGCGATTGTTTTCATTAGATACTTCATGATATTCCCATTGTTATGCTCATTAAATCATGTTTATCCAAATTTTCTATGCTTGTGTGACCATTGGCTTACCTGGCAAGTAGTGTTAGGCACCGTCACGGCTCCGGTGGGAGTTGGACTGTGACATTCGGATTTGAATTTGGATGTTCGTATGAGGTTTTGGCTCTTCGTTGGTAATAAGCTTCTCCCAATTTTGCTGGCCTGATACAGGTGTTGACAACCAATTTTGGCTCTCCCCTTTTAAATTAATTTATTTAACTTAATAATTTACAATAAATATTTTCAAAGTATTTTAGTAATAAATATCTATTTTTCACAAATTAATCAAGCATTAGTTTTAAAATTAATCACAAAGTATTAACATTATATAATTACAAACATATTCACTATTTTTTAAGATTATTAAAATAATTTTTATACATATGTTATATAGGTCCCATAATTAATTTGATAAATTATTCTTTAATTTCTACTCAATTAGATTATTATGTGAAAATTCAAAAATTTGTGTTACAATGTAGAAAATAAAGTATTTTATAAATAATTAATTCCAAATAGTTAGTAGTATATAATAATAATTGTAATTTTTATCACGTTTATTGAAAACTATTAAGTTTATTTAAATTAACATCAAAAGGGTTAAAAGACCAAAAGGCCACATTTGCAATTCTTGAATCAAATGTAAAATGACCATCTTTTAAATTATTTTTGGCCCAAATGACAAGTGCAGTCCAAAATTTGGTGTCATTCCGAGTAGTTGAAGTATGTTTCGGCGCGTTTGGAGTCAGTTAGAAGAACTTGAAGTTCATAAGTTGATTCTATTAGTTTTGACGTATGATTCTTAGTTTTAGTGTTGTTTTCCGTATTCCGAGGGTGCGAGTGAGTCCGTTTTATGATTTCAAACTTGTTGGTATGTTTGGGCGGGGCTTGGGGGGGCCTCGGGTGCCATCCGGCCGATGCACGGATCGAATTAGGACTCGAAAGGGCTGCTGGTGCACTAGGTCTGGTGTGCTCGCACCTGCGAGCTTTGGGCCGCAGGTGCGAGCCTGCAGATGCTAGTTCATTGCCGGAGAAACAGCTTTGCGGCATTTGGGCCAGTGGCTGCAGAAGCGCAGAACCACGAGCAGAAGCGGCCTCGCTTCTGCGAGGAATAGACCGCAGGTGCTGTGAAGCCTCAGTTGCGCCTGGCCATCCACAGAAGCGGCGTCATAGAAGTAGTGACCCGTCCGCAAAAGCGGCCAGTGCTGGCCTGGGGAATTTTCACAGAAGCGGACCTTTCTCCTCAGAAGCGGTGCCGCAGATGCGGCCTAGTGACCGCAGGTGCGAAAGTCCTAGAGGCAGTGAGGTTCATTAAAGCCGAGAGTTAAACCATTTTGACTTATTTTCTTTCATTCATTTGGCGATTTTAGAGCTCTTGGAGAGGGGTTTTCATCCAGCACTTGGAGGTAAGTAAATTCTATCTAATGTAAGTTAAATATATAGATTAAGAGTAGATTTTAACATGTAAAATTTTGAAAATCATGGGTTTAGATGAAAAATCTAAATTTTGATAAAAATGGGATTTAACCACGAAAATAGTTATGGAATGGAGTGAAAATTATGTATTTAAGTTCGTGAGGATATGGATAACAACTTTCTTTTTTCCGGAATCCGGGTGCGCGGACTTGGAGGCGAATTTTAAGAATCTTCCAATTTGGGTTGGGTAATTATTCTAATAGTTAAATTATGAATTTTGGAACATGTATTGATTAATTTATATAACATTTGACTAGTTTTGGATTTTTCGGCACCGAGTTGAGGCTTTAGAGCAATATTGTGACCGGAAAGTGAGCTTTGTGGTGAGGTAAGTCTCTTGTCTAACCTTGTAAGAGGGAACTCACCCTTTAGGTGTATTGTTGTTGTGAATAGTATATGTGGGAAGCTACGTATGCAGTAGATGACGAGAGTCCGTGCGTAGCTATATTCTATATGATGTCCGGGTAGTCTTAGGCTTACACCATGCCATGTTTGCTATATTATGTTAGTCATGCATATTAATTGTCTTAATTAGAGATATGATTCAGGATTTTAAGATTTAAAGTCTCCCGTTTAAATTTCTTATGTGTGGGGAAGAATGAAAGAATTTTATAATAACTTTGAAAAATCTATGTCCACTCGCGTCGCAAGAATTTCCGCGAGCGAGGTAAATTTCCTCTACTCTCATGGGAGTGGGCCGTTCGCCTCGGCAAGTTAATATATGCATCTATGGTTCGTGCCGTTCGAACCTCGACAGTGCACAGTATATTTCTGAAACGGGCCTTATGACCTCGGCATAAATCGTGCGTGATAATATTCAGAGCCTAATTTTTTTGGATATTAATTTATGGCTTGAGCTGTTATAATTATTTAAATGACAGGAATTGACTCAAAAATTTGTTGATAGTGAAAGAATTATTATTCTCTGCTTGTTACTGAGTTGTATCAATTGTTTTACATAATCCATGCTTATTTATGATTCTTGCATTTTATTGTTAGCCCATAGTAAGTGTCGAAGTTGACTCCTTGTCACTACTTCTTCGAGGTTAGACTTGATACTTACTGGGTACATGGTTATACGAACTTTCCAAAAAAAAATGCCACGCAGAGCATGTCACGAGATATATCGCTCTCGGACTTCTTACGGTAAGGCCAATGCACCAGCCAGCCAGTGTGGTGTTGTTTATGTACTCACGCTACATTCTGCACTAACCATGCGGGTTCTAAGGCAGGTGCATCTGGTAGTAACCCCCGCGCACACCCCTGATGCCCCGAGACTGAGCGGTGAGCTGCTTTCCGAGTCGTTCTGCAGCACCTGAAGTCTTTCTTTTGTGTTTTGCTTTCTGTCTACTTCATTTCGAACAGTAGTTTAGCATTTTGAATATTCTACTAGTAGCTCATACACTTGTGACACCAGGTCCTGGCACACACACTAGTAGCCTCTATGGTTTTGGAATTTTCACTACTGTTATGATTGCACTTAGCTGCTTTCGTCCTATTTATTTAAATATGCTATTTCGTAACCGTTTTATTTATGGAAATCTAATTACTTGGGAACTTATTAAAAGAGAAATCAAGTGGTTAGTTCATTGTTGGCTTGCCTAGCCTCGGAGCTGGGCGCCATCACGACCTATAGAAGAATTGGGCCGTGACAACATGTTATCAAAGCACTAGGTTCACTTAGGTCTCACAAGTTATGAACATGCCTAATAGAGTCTTGCGGATCGGTGCGGAGACGTCCGTACTTATCTTCGAGGGGCTATAGGGTGTTAGGAAACTACTCTTTCTTCAGCTCCTATCGTGTAGTTGATGTGGTACTAAGTATCTTTCTCTTATTCTCTCACAGATGGTGAGAACATGCGTAGCTGATGTTCCAGACCTTGGAGGAGCTGCTCCCCCTATGCTAGAGGCCGAGGCAGAAGTGGTGGCAGTCATATCTTCTCGGCAGACTATCAGGTTCTCTTCCTATGACTTGGGACCAGTTCACAGGCCTCTTCTTGGACAAATATATTCCACCTTCTGAGAGGGAAGAGTTGCGATTTCAGTTCAAGCAGCTCCAGCAAAGCCAGATGTCAGTGACCGACTGTGAAGTGAGATTCTCTGAGTTGTCTCGCCATGTACTTATGATACTTCTGACCAATGCAGAGAGAGTGCAGAGGTTTGTTGTAGGTTTGCACTCTGATAGCCACGCCACTATGGCCCAAGAGGTTAAGATGGGGACTTCTTACGAGCTAGTTGTGGAGATAGCTTGAAAGATCGAGGGTGCACGTCAGCTTGGTCAGGAGCAGGCTATGAGGGATAAGCGATTCCGATATTCTGGGGAGTTTAGTGGTGCATCGGCTGGGGGCAGGGGTCAGTTCATGAGGGGTCAGTCTAGCAGGCACACATAGCACCGCCGCCTCCTCGGAGTGCTCCAGTACGACCCTATTTAAGTGCCATGCCAGAGAGTTCCTACTGGCCACTAGCTATTCAGGGTTCCTCCAGTGGGTATTCAGGCCATTAGGATCAAACTTCTGGTCAGCAGTCCGCCGTTCCGAGAAGTTGTTTTGAGTGTGGGTATCCTGGCCACATGAAGAGGTTTTGTCCCAGGCTTCGAGGCAAGGCAGTACAGCAGGTTCACCAGCCTATGATTACAGCACCAGCTGCCTCACCAGCCGTCCGACCACCCAGAGGTGGGGGCAGGTGGGTAGAGGCCGTCCTAGAGGTGGAGGTCAAACAGGTGGAGGCCAGTCAGGTGGCACTCCATCTACATTCTAGGCTTTGCCGACCAGACCAGATGTAGTGGCCTTAGATGCCGTGATCACAGGTATTATTTCTGTCTGCGTAAGAGATGCTTCAGCACTATTTGATCCAGGGTCTACATATTCATATGTTTCATCTCTGTTTGCTCATTTCTTGGGTCTTACTCGTGAGTCCTTAGTTACCCTAGTTTATGTGTCTACTCCTTTGGGCGATTCTGTTATTGTGGATCGGATCTACCCGTCTTGCATTGTTACATTCTGGATTATGAGACTAGAGTGGATCTTTTGTTGCTTGATATGAATGACTTTGAGGTCATCCTAAGTATGGACAGGTTATCTCCATATCACACCATCTTGATTGCCATGCCATGACTGTTACATTGGCGATGCTAGAGTTGCCTAGATTGGAGTGGAAGGGTTCTTAGAGTCAGATTATCTCCCTTTTCTGAAGGCTTGACACATGGTTGAGAAGGGGTGTTTGGCTTATCTATCTTATGTTTGGGATACTACTGCAGAGACTCTGGCGATTGATTTAGTGTTTGTGGTCCGGGAGTTCTCCAATGTGTTTCCTTCCGATCTTCTAAGCATGCCACCCGATTGTGATATCAATTTCATTAATGATTTGGCTCCAGGTACCCAGCCTATTTCTATTCCACCGTACCGCATGGCTCCAAAAGAGTTAAAGGAATTAAAAGAACAGCTTGAGGAGTTGCCAGTGAAGGGGTTCGTCAGACCAAGTGTGACGCCTTGGGGCGCACCACTGTTATTTGTGAAGAAGAAAGATGGAACTATGCGGATGTGCATTGATTACTTCCAGTAGCAGGGTGCTAGGGTATTCTCTAAGATCGACTTGAGATTGGGGTACCAGCAGCTGAAGATTCGGGATTCCGATGTCCCGAAGACGGCTTTCTGGACTAGATATGGCCATTATGAGTTTCTAGTGGTATCCTTTAGCTTGACTAACACTCCAGCGGCGTTTATGGATTTTATGAACCGGGTGTTCAGGCCTTATATTGATTCTTTTATCATTGTCTTCATTGATAACATTTTTATCTACTCTCGCAGCATGGAGGAGCACGAGCAACATTTGAGAGTGGTACTTCAGACCTTGCGGGAACATAAGCTATATGCCAAGTTCTCCAAGTGTTTGTTTTTGCTAGATTCTGTAGCATTCTTGGGGATGTCGTATTAGGCAAGGGTATTAAGGTTGATCCCAAGAAGATCGAGGCAGTTCAGAGTTTCCCTCGTCCTACCACAACGACCAAGATCAGGAGCTTCTTGGGGTTAGCAGGTTATTATCGCCGGTTTGTGGAGGGCTTCTCATCTACTGCAACACCTTTGAATAGATTGATCCAGAAGAGTTCTCCGTTCTGATGGTTCGATGATTGTGAGGTGAGCTTTCAAAAGCTCAAGACTGCATTGACTTCAGCACTGATGTTATTGTTGCCTTCCGGTTCAGGGATATATACTGTGTATTACAACGCTTCACGTGTTGGTTTGGGTTGTGTATTGATGCAATAGGGGCGAGTTATTGCATATGCCTCACATCAGTTGAAGCCCCATGAGAAGAATTACCATGTACATGATTTGGAGTTGGCCGTGATTGTTCATGCTCTTAAGATCTGGAGGCATTATCTTTATGGGGTGTCCTGTGAGGTTTACACCGATCATCGCAGCTTGCAGCATTTGTTAAAGCAGAGGGATCTCAATTTGAGGTAGCGCAAGTGGCTTGAGTTACTGAAGGATTATGATATTACCATCTTTTATAATCCAGGCAAGGGAACATAGTTGCAGATGCCTTGAGCAGAAAAGCGGAGAGTATGAGTAGTTTGGCATTTGTTTCAGAGGAGAAGAGGCCATTAGCTTTGGACATTCAATCCTTGGCTAACAGACTTGTGAGGTTGGATATTTCAGAGCCCAGCCGAGTTCTTGCATGCGTCGTCACTCAGTCTTCACTATTCAAGCAGATCAAGGCTCGCCAGTTTGATGACCCACACTTGTTGGTTCTTAGAGAGACGGTACTACATGGTTGTGGCAAGAAAGTTATTCTCGGTGAGGATGGTGTTTTGCGATTCCAGGGTTACCTATGTGTTCCTAATGTTGATGGCTTGAGGGAGAACCTAGAGAAGGCACACAGTTCTCAGTATTCTATTCATCTAGGTGCTACAAAGATGTATCACGACCTGAGACAACATTATTGGTGGTAGCGGATGAAGAAGGACATAGTTGAGTATGTTACGAGGTGTTTAAATTGCTAGCAGGTCAAGTATGAGCATAAGAGGCCAGGTGGCCTACTTCAGCAGATGACTATACCTAAGTGGAAATAGGAGCGCATTACTATGGACTTCATAGTTGGGTATCCATGGGCATTGCGGAAGTTTGATGCAGTTTGGGTTATTGTCAACAGATTGACCAAGTAGGCACACTTCATTCCGATTGTGACCATATACTCTTCAAAGAGGTTGGCCCAGATTTATATTCAGGAGATCGTTCGGTTGCATGGTGTGCCTATCTCAATTATATCAGATAGAGGCCCACAATTTACTTCGCATTTCTGGAGAGCCTTACAGGATGAGTTGGGGACCCGTGTAGAGCACAGCATAGCCTTTCAACTACAGACCGTCGGGCAGTCGGAGCGTACAGTTCAGATCTTGGAGGATATGCTCAGAGCATGTGAGATTTACTTTGGAGGGCAGTGGGATCGATTCTTGCTTTTGGCCAAGTTTGCTTACAAGAATAGTTATCAGTCTAGCATTGAGATGGCTACATTTGAGGCTATATTTGGTCGGTGATGTCGTTCGCCCATCAGATGGTTTGAGCCCGGTGAGGCTAGGTTATATGGTACTGATTTGGTGAAGGATGCCTTGGAAAGGGTAAAGTTGATTAAGGAGCAGCTTCTCACAACACAGTCCAGACAGAAGAGTTACGTGGATCAGAAGGCGAGTGATTTATCGTTTATGGTGGGTGAGAAGGTCCTCTTGAAAGTCTCGCAATTGAAGGGAATCATGAGGTTCGGGAAGAAGGGCAAGTTGAGCCCAAGGTCTATAGGTCCTTTTGAGGTGTTGAGAGGAGTTGGAGAGATTGCTTATGAGCTTGCTTTGCCTCCCATTCTATCGGGAATTCATCTGGTTTTTCACGTGTGTATGCTCCGGAGGTATCATGCCGACAGGTCGCACGTGTTAGACTTCAACACGGTTCTAATTAAATCTTTAGGATTCCATGTTTTAATCTAGCAACTTGTAGACCTATTGAGAGAGTTGATCTTGTTCTCGATATCTTTGATAACCTCTGTAGATGGTTAGTCATGACTGTGTTGTCTGAATCTTCGTTGATGAACTTTAAAGCGTTAAAGTAGTATTATCAACCTATGTATGTGCTAAAAACAAATCAATTAGCTCACATTTGGTTTTCCAGAAACAAGAACATCTTTATCTGTTGAATTGTTGCATATATGACCCTCTATAGCTTGCTTTTCCTTAGAATATGTTCTTCTCTAATGTTCAGGCGTTTATACCATACTTGTGAGGTTTCTGCTCCTCACCTAGGTATGTTTGAAAGTCGGACCTTCAAATTCACTTGATATATGTTTGTTTGGTAGACTATATGTTCTTATGTTTCGGAGGGAAAATAAATTTTAGTGGTAAGTAATTCTATATCATCTAGTTTACATTGAAAGGGCCTCATTTGCATTTAAACCTGTAAGGAAAACATGTTGTTAGTGTTGAGGGTATTTGAGAGTGGAGTTTAACTCTAGGTTGGGCTGCCCTCCCCGACACAAGTATTGCCCTGGGCCTTGAGTCACTTGGGAACTTTGAAGTGTCGGGGGATTCAAAGAGAGCATTGACCTTGAGTAGAACTTCCTCCTTAGCCCTTAAATCATTTACACATTTAGTTCTTTGGGGGTTTAGTGCTTAATGACAACGAAAGGTTTTTATTGTGAATTATTCGCCGAGTGGAACTACCACATTAATATAGTTTCCCACAGTATTCAAATTATTAATTATTTTTTTGTTCCAATTGTTTGTCAATATACATTTCATACATGTTTTGAATATGTTAAGTATGTGGGGAATACTTCTAATGACCTTCTTTCTTTTTAGGCATGTATACATTTGGGTCTGCTGAGTTCCTAAGGAACTCAGGCGCAAACCTGCTTTGCTGAATTTTCTGAAGGATCCAGTCAGTTATAGCCGCACCTTTTAATTGCTAGGCTGACCTTCTTGAGGCTCAACCATTAGAGTCCAGTCCTCTCTCCCTTACTTGTTTTGTTACTATTCATTGCTTCCATAGCCTAGTTTACTGTTGTATTTCTTTGGCCTACTGCTTTTGTCGTTTTATCATATTTCATTGTCATGCATTAACACTCATATATTAGATTATGTGCTTTACCTTCATGCTTTAATATCAACTGAAACATAGGCAAACCTTAACCAATAAAGGATTTAAAGAGAATTAGTTAGTAATTAATCTTCGCTCCGCTAACTATAATTTATTCATCTTGTACACTCACCTCTCTTAAAGATTTTTTGAAGCCCAGGATCTAACCAAAAACAGCAACCTATTTTCAAAGAAAATCAGGAAAGAATCGCTAGTTTTTTTTTACTAACATGGAATGAAACCAAATTTTTCATAAAAACCGTACTGCCACCCAAATGAGTTTTCAAAGATTGCTCTTCTTCATAATTTTAAACCAAGGTACATTTAGAATCACTTTCCTACAAACATCTTTTAGAATTATGCAAGCATCTATTCTTTAAGTTGATTGCTTCCATAACTTAACAATCACAAGCCTTACAATATGGACTACTTTCAGAACTCTCTTGGCCCTCAATAACTCTTTTATAATCTCACATCCCCCTTAAGTCTTACATCCCTTATATATACTCCCTTAATATATATTAAGCCGTATCTTAGTAGTAATTAAGCATAGTACAAATAACTAGTCCCTAAAAAATTAGTCTAAGTCCTATGGAGCTGCCTTAGGTAGATTTTAAGGGATGCCTAACACCTTCCCAAAGAAGAACAAGAACCTTTACCTATAATCTCACCGATTTGCCAAGCTATAAAGAATATGACTTAGTAATTAAATAGGTACCTCAGTATACCTTTAAATATTAGGTGGCGACTCTCTTTCATCAACAATAGAGAAACCATAAGTTGAATCCTGTCTTGACTAGTGCAAAATAGGGTGCAACAACAACTATTC
The DNA here is from genome assembly GCA_002018475.1 of Nicotiana obtusifolia. Lineage (NCBI taxonomy): Eukaryota > Viridiplantae > Streptophyta > Magnoliopsida > Solanales > Solanaceae > Nicotiana > Nicotiana obtusifolia. Next base: position 30,631 of record MCJB01012418.1, read on the forward strand.
TCCTTGAAGTTTTTTTTCGTCCTTGGTATCTTCTAATCGCTCTCTTCGTTGGTAACGGTCTTCTCCCTACCCCTCCCCCTTGCACCACCATCGGCGACCCACTGTGATTTCCCCTCCTTTTATGTCACCACAAGGGGCCCACCAAAAACCCATCTAAGTGACCTCCCTCTTTTTCTTCTACTATTTCTTCTTTTCCCTTCTCCCTTATATTCTATCCTTCCACCCTCTAATTCCCGCCTCCTTTTTCGCCCTCTTTTCCCCATTCTCTACTCCCTCACCGCAGACACCTCCATATCTGCCGTACTTTCTATTTTCTATTATTTTTTCTTTTCTCCTTCCTATATTGCTTTTTTGCAGTGGTGTCTTCAAGTGATCCAGACAGCAAACCCAGTGGAGGTGATCGGAGAAGAAGAGTGTGAAGTACACGCGCACGGCTAGCGGCAGTCAGGTGCTCCAATAATGCCACGTCATTCGCGACCATAACTAGGTTCTTTCTCCCTGAGTGATGCCTTTGTATCTCTTGTTTCCTTTCTGTCCTGTTCTCTTGTGATCCATATAATTGCAATAGTGTAGTACAATACTAGTTTGTCTATTTGTAGGACATGTTGATGCCTTTTAGTTTTAGGTTTGATTCATTTCGTTTTGAGTCTTTGCTTGCATGTACTCAATTTTGATTCATGTAGTTCGTTTGGTTTCTCTGCTGATTTCTCTAGCGTTAGTGCTTTAGTAAAGTACTGTACTTGCCAATTTATCCTCTTAACTTGTCTCTTAATTAGTGCCTTTAAGCTTTAGTCATTATTTTTCTCACTGAGCCTCTTCAATTGTACAGTGGTAGTGCTTACTTAATATTCCTATAGTGGCAGTGGTGAACAATCGTAGAATAAGGTCATGTCCTTGGATGCGGCGGTGGGTGGGGGAAATCTAATATGAGTTAGATAAGATTCTCCATAAGAGGAGGATCAATATAGCTTGTGTCTAGGAGACCAGAAGGGTAAGAACTAAGGCTCGGGATGTAGACAGGTTAAAATTGTGGTACTAAAGAGATGTGAGGGCAGAAAATAGGTACGTATTTTGGTTGATAGGGAACTAAAAAAGCTAGTGGTATATGTTAAGAGGGTCAATGACATGTTGATCTCTATTAAGCTAGTTGTTTTTGGGTGGGAGGGTTCACGTTTATTAGTGTTTATGCACCTCAAGCGGGCTTGGATAAGGAGGTCAAAATGCACTTTCGGGAAAACTTGGATGAGGTTGTGCGAGCGGTTCCACACTTTGATAAGCTATTCGTAGGTGGAGACTTCAATAGACATATCGGGGTGACTTCTAGGGGGTACGACTAGTTCAAGGAAAAGTGGAAGCCAAGAAAGTGGAGTTCTTGAAGCTAGTTATGAGCAAAGACGAGGAGGAGATGAGTAGAAATAAAGAAGGGTATAAGGAGGCCAAGAAGGAGGCAAATTTAGCCGTTAGGAAGGCTAAGACTGCAGCTTTTAGATGTTTGTATGAAGAACTTGGGGCCAAAGGCGGGCATAAGAAGTTGTACGGTTTATCTAAGGTAAGGGAGAGGAAGGCCCGTGACCTAGACCAAGTTAAATGCATAAAAGAAAAGGGTGGAAATGTTTTGGTGGATGACGCTCTTATTAGATGAAGATCGCAGTCGTGCTTTCATGGACTCTTGAACGATAAGGGGATAGGAATATTGTGTTGGGGGTACTTGGAACATTCCAAGAGCAGTCAAGATTTTAGATATTGCAGGCGTATCAAGTTTGAAGAGGTTATAGGGGCTATGTGTAAGATGAGCAAGGTAGAGCAAGCGGGCCAGACATGATCCCGGTAGAAATTTTGAAGAACGCGGACAAGGCAGGCTTGGAATGGCTTACTAGGTTGTTTAATGTCTTTTTTAAGATGAAGAAGATGCCTGAAGAATGGAGGAGGAGTACGATGATTCCAGTATACAAGACTAAGGGTGATATCAAAAATTGCAATAATTATAGGGGTATCAAGCTGGTAGTCATAGTATGAAGATTTGGGAAAGAGTGATGGAGGAAAGGGTGAGGAGAAATGTATCTATTTCAAAGAACTGGTTTAGTCTTATGTCAGGGCGTTCGACTACTAAAGTCATTCACCTTATTAGGAGACTAGTAGAGCAATATAGGGACGGAACGAGGTCATTGACATAGAGAAAACTTGCGACAAAGTCCCCATGAAGGTTCTTTGGAGGTGTGTGGAGGCTAGAGGGGTGCCGGTAGCATATATTAGAGTTATGTAGGATATGTATTATAGCGTTAAGACCCGTGGTTAGGATTGTGGGATGTGACTGGGGACACTTTCCAGTCATGACGGGATTGTGTTAGGGGTCCTCGCATAGCCTATTTTTATTTGCCTTGGCAATGAATGTTCTGACACATCACATTCAAGGGGAGGTGTAACGTGCATGTTATTTGCAGATGGCATAACACTGATTGAAGAGATACGAAGTGGTGTAAATGTGAGGCTGGAGGTTTAGACACATACCCTGGATTCAAAAGGTTTCAAGTTGAGTAGGACTAAAATAGAGTACTTGGAATGCAAGTTCAGCGATGTGACTCATGTAGAGAACGTGAATGTGAGGCTGGATTTAAAAGTCATCCCTAAGAAAGGGAGTTTCAAGTACCTTAGATCTGTAATCCAAGGTAATGGGGAGATTGACAAGGATGTCACGCATCGGGTTGAAGCGGGATGGATGAAATGGAGGCTCGCTTCCAAAGTTTTGTGTGATAAGAAGGTGCCACCAGGACTTAAAGGTAAGTTCTACAGAGTGTTGGTTAGGCCGACTATGTTGTATGAGGTAGAGTGTTGCTCTGTCAAGAACCAAGAGAGATAAGATTAGGAATAAATATATTCAGTATAAGGTAGGAGTGGCCCCCATGGAGGACAAGATGCGGGAAGCAAGGTTGAGATAGTACAGGCATGTGAAGAGGAGGAGCATAGACGCCCCGGTGAGGAGGCGTAAGAGGTTTGCCTTGGTGGGACTGAGGAGAGATAGAGGTAGGCCTGAGAAGTATTGGGGAGAGTTGATTAGGCATGAGATGGAACTGCTTCAACTTACTGAGGACGTGACCCCTGATTGACGGGTGTGGAGATTGGGAATTATGGTAAAAGTTAGTAGATAAGCATGCATGCCTCCTTTCAGGCCCATATCCATAACACTAGTCTAGTATTTTCGTAGCTTCTTATCCATAGATTCTTTTACTATATGTTATTTCTCTCGGTTTTATTATTCTATCACATTGTCTCTTTATCTTGCGGTTATTACTACTTGTTATTTCAACTCTGTAATTCGGGGGTCTATCGGAAATAACGTATCAATATTAACAAAGGTAGGACTGAGCTTTGCGTACATCCTAACCCACCCTAGACCCCATTTGGTGGGGTTACATTGGGTATGTTGTAGGATTCATGGCTCTATTTGCCGAAACTTGGCAATTTAAAAAAGAATCCGAGAGTTCATAGGTTTAATTAGGAGTTGACTTTGGTGTTATAGGGCTTCTATTATAGTTTTGAGACCTTTTTTAGGTTCTAATGGCTGATATGAACTTATGCGCAAAGTTTGATTGTTATCCGGAATGTCTAAGTATGATTCGGATGCGTTCGACGAAGTTTGAAGGTTTGAAAGTTAAGAGCAAAAATTGATCTTCGATTCTTGGTTTTGATGTTATTGTGGTGCTTCGAGCCATTGGATAAGTTTGCATAATGTATTTGGGCTTGCTAGTGTGATTGGACGGGGCCCCGAGGGGCTGGGGTATGTTTCAGATTAATTCCAGACACTTTTTGGTGTTGATGTCTTAGCTAGTTCTGGTGTGGTTGCACCTGCGGCCTGGTGTTTGCATCTAAGATGTTGCATTTGCATCTTTTGGTATCACAGAAACGATGGGGGAGTAGCCTCAAGAGACTCGCATCTGCAATGTGGTAGTGCAGATGCGAGGTCCACTTTGTCGAAGAAGATGCACATCTATGAGAGTTTTCAGGTCGTGGGGGGG
>MCJB01012418.1:34663-92306 GCA_002018475.1 Nicotiana obtusifolia
GGGGGGGGGGGGGGGGGGGAGGGGGGTTCGCTCCTGCGGCTCTTGTTCATGCATATGGAGCCGCGTTTGTGGAGTTATTTGTTGCAGGTGCGATGGTCATTTGGGAAGTGTTCGCATATGAAAACTTTGTGGCGCAGAAGCAAGCTCGTAGAAGCGAGCTTTTGGGTTGCATATGCGAGAGGCCCTCGCAGCAAGTTATATTTCGAGGGTTTGTTATTTTCTCATTATTTTGAGTTTTGGAGCATGGAAATAGGCGATTTTGGAAGAGATTTTCGCTACGACTTTGAGGGCAAGTAATTTTCACTTGGATTTGAATATACATATATATTGATCTTCTATTGATTTAGATACTTTCTTTATGGAATTTTGAAGGAAATTTGGGGGTCTTGCCTACAATTTAAGAGAGTGTATTTTAGAAATTTAAGTATAGATTTAGACTCAATTTTGGAATCTAATTACATATATCGACTCGACAGGTTATGGGTCATCGAGATTTGGTACTGGTTTTGAACTTCAGGTACGTGGGCCAGGGTTAACTTTTATTGACTTTTGGGAATTCTTAAAAGATCAAAGCTTTGGATTGTGATTGCTTCCTAGAGCATTGTTTGACTTCCTTGGTTTATGATTGACTTGGATTTGCATGGTTGGAGGGCTAGAGTGAAGTTTATATGCAATTTATGGCTGAAGTCTAGCCTTGATGAGGTAAGTATTGTTACACGCCGCACTTTCATGTTAGAATACATCTTAAGTGAATCAATATAAGTCAAAGAGTTTAAGAACCTTTACAAATATAATGATGGGTTAAAACAAGTGTTAAAGGTATCGTGAAGGTTGAGGCTAAACGAATCAAAGATGTTATAACCCATACTTTTGGGGTAAAACTAGAAGTGCTTAAGATGCTAAGGAGGTCGTATTTTAAGGTAGTTGAATCATATAATATTCGTATGTTAAGTTTGAAGTCAAACAAGTTGTAAAATAAAAGTCGGCAAAAGATATTGCAAGTTACGTCCATAATTTGATTGAAATTTAGGTCTAATGGCACTAAGCTTTTCTCCCAATATACTTGGAGTTATGGGGTGATCCACCCACTAAATTGAAGATCAATGAGTCTAGTTTATAATGCATTAAGTAGCTCGTCAATGCGACGTCATATTAGAGAGATATTCATATTTTCACAGTATTGCGCGGTCTGTGTAGGTGACAAGCAGACTGCGTAGGTGACAAGTAGGTGTGTCACCTACTTCCTTAAATGAAAGGACCAAAGAAGTCTCGAAAAAGGGACTAGTTGAGTCGGCCATACGGTCCCTTTTGAGTGATGCTTTAATTCGTTATTCCACTCATTTTTAGAGCCTAAAGTTAGAGAATAAACCCCTGCAAACTTCTCTCAGATATTCCACACAAATCCTAAGTGATTTCAAGGGACTCAAGTGATTCTAGTGCCAAAGAACTTGAACTGCTTGCTTGTTTCCCTTTCTCCTACTTGTAGATATGTTGAGGGACTAATTTCAGATGAAGAGAGCCTAGGTTTCATGGTTTATACTCATTCCTAGGTGAGGTAATGCTTCTCTGTCGCTCGTCTAAACTTCTACAAGTTGTAGCTCAATAGTAAAGGCTAAAACTTGTAAGTTTCGAAATAGTTAGTATGATGTTGTTGTTGCATCATTGCTATGGTATGGTAAACTAATTTTTCTAAGTTGAATTCATGCCTGGTTTACACGAGAAAAAGATTATTTATGTATTGTTAGTGTGTTACTCGATTTGAAAGAAAAGAGAAGTTGAAAACATATTTCTAGTAATCGAAAAATCATAGTTATGCTATTGTCAAGACTGCTCATGAGGTGTTCCTGCAGCACTTTATGGCTGAAAAATTGATGGAATAACCTGATTATATTGTGATGTTATTATCAATATTTTCCTGGGAAAAAAAGAAGGGGGAATATTTTTGACGATATAGTTTTATTAGATATGAACAGAGCATGACGTTCGACATACTATTGTGCTGGTTTTATTCCGTATATCTATTGGTTGTTCTTTGGGTTGTTGTTGCAATATAGGACGTGGGAAATGTAACAAAAACAAATGATATGCTTCTCGTTTTAATATAAAATAAGCGTATCGTTCGTTGTACGATAGTTGTATCTTTCGTAGCTTAACGATAACATTATTATCATTTTTGTAGATTAAGGTGTGATGAGACGATTTCAACGTGGTTATTGGACATATTCTGATAAGGTATGCAATTGCTATCCCTTTTCTTTCATTGGCATGAATCTGTAGTAAGTACGAGTTGGATGAATCTTATATGAGAAACACATATTGTAGAGCTCGTGTCTCAATAGGTGTTATATCTTTCCCTGTACTTCCATCATATCTTATTGAGAGGGGTTCCTATCTGCTCTATGTTATTCCATGTTGTTGGACAAAGATAAAGAGTTACATACGTACCTTCGTACCTCTGTACATTCTACTATATACATGAGATACAACATTATATACATATATTTTCTGTAGCCTGGCCACTTGGTTGGTGAGAGTTTACTGTTGCCTGGCCACTTGGTCAATGAAGATACTATTGCCTAGCCTTATGGTCAGTGAGAGTTTATATTTGCCTAGCTTTACGATCAGTGAGAGTTTAATATTGCCTGGCCATTTCGTTAGTGAGATATACTATTGTCTTGCCTTATGGTCTATGAGAGTTTATATTTGCCTGGCCTTACGGTCAGTGAGAGTTTAATGTTGCCTGGCCACTTGGTCTGTGAGAGATACACCAAGCCCTATATATGGGCGGCTGACTTTGATATTACTATATTGTATTATGTTGAATCGAGACAGGTAAGTATATCTCAGAACATTCTTTGGTTTCCAGTTTACTACGTACTTTAGTTTAGTTTTCACTTTCAGTTATTCTATTGCCTTACATACCTCGGTACATTACTGACGTCCCTCTTGCCGGGGCGCTGAATTTTATGCCTGCAAGTTCTGATAGACAGCTGGATAGACCTTCCAATAAATAGAGCCAGACATCAACTTGATTCGTAAGCTCCACTCCCCGGGGTTACCAGGTCTATACTTTGGAGTTCATTTTGTCACATATAGACTTGATGAATACAGTTATGTTATCTCTAGAGGCTTCTAGACAAGTCTTGTTTTGTATGTCAGTATTGTGGCCTTGCCGACCCTGCGTGCATGTTCAGTTTGGTATTGCTGGTTGTAGACATATATGGCAGCCTCGCCAACCTGCATAGTTATGTATATATGTTTGGGTGTGTTTACCTCATATGAGTTAGATATTATTTTTAGATGATTTCAGTGTACGCCCTTGTCGGCCTTAGTTGGTATTGTTTGCTTGCAGGTAGGCCTTGTCGGCCTAAGTTGAGGGTTACCCCTCCAGGGTTCACAGTTACAGAGTAGTACGCTCGGGCTGAGTATGATATCGATTACTAGCTACGCCTACCCAGGTTTGGGGCATGACAATTATCTTGCCTAATCTTGTTGAGGGAATAACCCTTAGGATATGACCTTATTTGTCTAATTAAAATGTGTGAGAAGTGACATATATGCAAGGTAACAAGCGTATTTATGGGTGTTATGTATGATTCATGACTGGATTAGTCTTTAGGCTATACCATGCCTTATAATGGATACTGTGCTTCCTACTGTCATGCTTATGTCACGAATAAACTCCCACCATAGGCTGTTATGACACCCAATACTGCCGTTAGACAAGCTAACAGTGAACCACCAATGCAATTATCCGTTCATAAAACTTTTAGAATCAAGAATTACATAAAGAGAATGGAATTAAGTCTATAAACCATGACAAAATACTTTCATTCTTACTAAATCACAAAATTTGAAACAAACATAAAGCGAAATGATGATAATATTAGGTAAAATCATAATCATCTACTGGAAATTCTCAAAACCAGTATCACAAGTGTATGAGTATCTAGTAGAATATACGTAACCACCATAACTACCGCCTAAAATACAAGTAGACAAAATAAAATAAACATAGAGGAAGGAGACTCCGGGTGCTGCGGGCCAAAGCATGCAAAGCAGCTCACCACTAAGTCCCTAGATAAAGCGGCTACACGCCCGAGTGACCACGTGAAGTACCTATCTCAGTATCTGCACAATTAATGCAGAAGTGTATTATGAGTACGTAAATCAATGCGTACCCAGTAAGTATCTAGTCTAACCTCGATGAAGTAGTGACAAGGGGTCGATATCGACACTTACTAGTGGTCCAACAAAAATGTACATACAGTAAGCAGGTATGAAACACAACAAGTAGCAACGAGACAAATAGATATAAATAATATGATTCTTAAGTAAGAGTAACTATGAAATCATTAAATACCATAAACTGCCTCGACGAAACAAGGTGAACCAATATCAAATACAAAATCAAATCTCAAGTCAGGAAACCTCATATGTACGCTGACTCCCTATCGAGTATTTTGCACGAGTCTGCCAAGGCGAACGACCTGATCCCATAAGAATAGTATTTCACAATACCGCCGAGGGCAGCGACCCAATCCCATAATGGTATTTCACAATACTGCCGAGGAAAATGGCTTGATCCCATAATGACATCTCATAATACTACCGAGGCAAATAGCGCGATCCCGTAAGAACATTCAGCAACACTACCGAGGTGAATAACCAGATCCTATAGGAATAGAGAAGCTTTCTCACCAGTGAATATACGTGCGAGCTGAGAAGACACGGGACTATCGATCACATAAACACAGCACGAGGATAGGAATTCAAGGGAAAAAAGAATTGTTACCGATCATCAAATATCCCACAAAATTCAAATTAAAGAGGCTCGGTCAATACATAAATTCTCGTCTCAATCTTAGTTATAAGTGCAAGTAACCAAACAAACAAGTTTAACTCAAGTAGTACACATAAGGCATGGTGTTGGTCTAAATCTACCCGACCATGAACATAAATCTAGCTTACACACTGACAATCGTCACCTCATACTTACATAGCACCCATAACACGTTAGCATACAACAATATGATTCCTACGGGGATGATTCCCTCTTACATTAGGCAAGGGATTTACCTTGCTTCCAAGCCAACTACTCGGCTCCTACACCTCACTAATCACCTCGGATCGATGCCGAGCAACCCAAAACTAGTCAAAGGACATATAAACAAATCAATATATGCTCATAAACTCATAACTTAACTATTAGAGTCAATTCTCAACCCAACTCAAAAAGTCAACAAAAGTCAACCCTGGACCCACGTGCCCAGATTCCGAACATTTTTTAAGATAAATGTTACCCATAGCATTACGAAATCGAATATACAACTTATAACCAATTCTATAATCAATTTCGTGGTCAAATCCTAATTTTACCAATTTTTAGGTTTTTCACTGAAATCCCAAAATTCTACTAATTTCCATGTTAAAATTCACACCTAATCCATATATTTAACTCACAATAGATAGAAATTACTTACCTTATGATACTTGATGACAATCCCCCTTCCAAATGCTCCCAAATCGCCCAAGCCAAGAGATAAATGGGTGAAATGAGCCCAAAATAAATAGGTGAAATGAGCTCAAAATAAATGGGTGAAATGAGCCTAAGTCCCATATTAAAAATCCAATTCTGCCCAGGGGTTCTTCATTGCGATTGCGGAAGAAACCTCGCGATCGCGGAGGCCAAAGTGCCCCTGCCATGAGATATTTCATTGTGTTGCCCAGGTTGCGTTCTTGATGCACACCTCACCCAACTCTCCGCGTTCCTGATAAACCTAGCCGCGTTTGCAAAGGCCTAGCATCTACCAGCCCATCAGCCCTCTTCCTTCATCGCGTTCGCGATGGAACCTCCGTGTTTTGCGAAGAGAAGACAGGTCCTCCCTCGCGTTCTCTAAGCCTTCTTCATGTTCACAAAGATCAATCCACTGACCCTTCCAAAATCCTTCTTCGCGGCACATCAACACGAGTAAAATCTGCCAATTTCAACATTGCTCCGAGTGGTCCGAAACACACCCGAGCCTCCCAGGACCCTATCCACTTATACTAAAAAGTCCTTAAACATAATCCGACCCACTCGATGTCTCAGAACACATAGCATATTATTGTAACCAAGAATCCCACCTCAAAACCAAATTAATCAACTTCTAAATTCAAACTTCTTCTAACTAACTTTGAACGCGACGAATCATACTTAGACAACTCGAAATGACACCAAATTTCATATACAAGTCCAATACGACAATACAAACCTACCCCTAATCCCCAAATATCAAACGAGATCCAATAATATCGAAGTCTACTTCAAGTCAAACTTAGAAAACTCTAAGCCTTCAAAATGCCAACTTCCAACAATAAGCACCGAAACTGTCTTCGGCCACCCAAAACTCGATCCAAACATATTCCCAACTCCAACATCACCATACAAACCTATTGGAACATACAAATTATGATTCCGAGGTTGTGTACTCAAAGTGTTGACATAAGTCAAACTTGGCCACCTTAGGCCACTATTATGTACCTAATGTTCCGAGTTCAACCCGAACCATTCTAAAACTAAACCCATCCCTGCAAGTCATAAAATAGTAAAAGCACATACGAAACGTCTTAAAAAGGGAAATGGGGATCTTGAAAAAAAATGACATGTTGGGTTGTTACAGCTTATTATGTTTGTACGATTACATGAACTCTTGAAACATGCTAGATATCATGTGTTGGTGTTGATTTCTGAATTTGAACATGATATTTGCTATTGTATGGTGTATCCACCTGATCTGAGCTATGGTTTTACACTTTGCACATACATACACCTTTGCATGCTACTTTGTCAACCCATGAGTATACGATTTGATTTCATTATTGTATACATGTATTCTTGTATATGCTTTCTGTGTCATGGACTGGATTGATAGCACATGAGTGGTCCGTGCAGTCATTATGATTAAGGCACGTTGGTTGTCCGTGCAACGTGTGGATAAGGACCCAGCCGCCTAGGGTTCTTCTCATGTTTCTCCTTGATAACATACACGCAGATTATGAAAAACTTATCTGTGGTTGGATTTTGTGTATCTTCTCTATATGAAAACTCCTTGAATGTGTATATGATTTTCACTGCTATCTTCTCTATATGTTAGCTTCAGAATGTCTACCTGCCTTTTATGCATATATTCTCTATATATTGCTTTACTTGATGAAATGAATCATGGTACGTATCTTCTCCATATGTTAATCTGTGTAACTTGACTTGCTTGTTATGCAAATCTTCTTTATATGCAATTGTTGCTGAATTAGTGATATATTATGCCTATCTTCTCTATAAACAACTATTGATGATTTAATGATGCTAGGCATATATCTTCTCTATATGCATAGTTATTAAACTGGTACAAAACAGCGCATGTCTGCTTTAGATGAAATTGATGAGTTATTTGAAATCAAATGCATATCTTTTTTATTTGTTTAATTGGTAGTTGGTTACCATGTTGCTTTCTCTATGTGCATCGATGCTTTACTGTACTTCATTCTTAGAGCTCGGTATTGTTATTGTGTACATTTATATGTTATTGAGTTGTATAGATTAAGTAAGTCAGTATCATATGACTTGAAAAACCTCGTCACTACTTCACCAAGGTTAATCATGATACTTACCGAGTACATGGGGTCGGTTGTACTCATACTGCACTTCTGCATCTTGCATGCAGATCTTGGAGCTGAGCTATTTTGGATGACGAAGGCTAGCATTGGAGTTGTACCAGTGTTCCAGATACAAACTACCACTTGTTCATGATAGTTTAGGACTTATATTTTTTTTTATGTAAATTTCAAATAGACGATGTAACCTGTCTTCTTATCAGAGTAGTATTCGTATTCTTATTCTTAGTCGCACATGACTTGTACTACCAATCGGTGGGGTAATTGTATGGATTTTCACCTTCTTATTTATTGATATTGATGATCTTTTATTTGAGTTGTATTATTCATTATTTGGCTTAACTAGCATGGGGTTAGGTGTCATCACGACTAGGTGGGATATTAGGTCGTGACAAGTTGGTATTAGAGCTCTATGTTCATAGGTTCTAAAAGTCATGAGCAAATGTCTAGTAGAGTCTTGCGGATTGATATGATGACATCAACACTTATCTTCGGGAGGCTACAGGTGTTGACACTCAATATTTGCCCTCCGTATTTTAAAAAATTAGCATTTTCATGCTTTTTAGTCATTAATGGTAAAATATAGCATTTTTTCACATTTTTAACTTTAAAGCAATTTATTGATAATTATTCCTATTTTTATAAAATAGAGAAATTTTTACCATTTTATTGCGATTAGTTAAATACAATCTTTTTTGTGTCACGACCCAGTTCTTCCAATAGGTCGTGATAATGCTCAACGTCGTCGCTAGGCAAGCCAACGGAGAACTAGCCATGTATTTATTATATTTAATAATTTCAAAGAAGTTGATTTTTATTTATTAAGTAAATGAAAAGTGAAAAGTTTAATAAAGTAAAGCGTAAACTAATAAAAGAGCAAATATGATGAAATAAATACTCAAAAGCCATAAAGTGTCTACTAGCATGTTCCCAAGAACCGGTGTCACAAGTGTATGGGCAACTAGTAGAATATACAAAACACCTATGCTACTGCCTGAAATAGAGTAGACACAAAGTAAATACAAAAGAAAGACTGCAGGTGCTGCACAACGGACTCAGGGAGCAGCTCACCACTATACCTCAGGATAACGGGGGTGCGCGCCTGAATGGACACCAGATGCACTTGCCTCAGATCCTACATGATTAGTGCAGAATTGTAGCGTGAGTACATAAAGAACATGTACCCAGTAAGTATCCAGTCTAACGTCGAAGAAGTAGTGACGAGGGGTTGACATCGACACTTACTACGAGCCAATAATAAAATACAAAAATTCTAAATAGGCCTGGAGTACAAAAATAATAATAATAACACAATAACCAGCAATGAATAAATGGTTCTTTAACTAATAGTCAATTTAAAAGTCTCCATTTGACACATGCTAACTCCAACAATTTCAGGCCATTAAATAAACTGTAATCTCTCAAGCCATAAAATAATATCAAGTAAAATCGGACGCCGAGTATTATCACGCACAATTTATCCAAGGTCATACAGCCTAATTCAAAATACTGTGTGCACTACCGAGGGTCGAACTGCACGAACCATAGATGCATCTATTACACTGTCGAGGCGAATGACCCGCTCCCATGAGAGTCGAGAAGTTTACCTCACTCGCGGAAGTACTTGCGACACGAGAGGACATGTGTTTCTCAAAGTTATTATGTATTTCCTCAATTCTTCCCAAAAATAAGAAATCTAAATTGAAAATTTACAACTTTAAAATCCCTAGTCTCAGCTCTATTCAAGACAATTAATATGCATAATAAACATAATAGTACAATTAAAGCATGATGTGGATCTAAGACTACCCGGACATATCATGGAATATAGCTATGCACAGACTCTCGTCACCTCGTGCGTACGTAGCTCCCCACACAAGTAATACACAACAAAGGTACACCTAAGGGGATGAGTTCCCTCTTACAAGGTTAGGCAAGAGGATTATCTCGTTCTCAAGCTCACTTCCAGTTCACAAATCCGCTCTAATGCCTCAACTTGGTGCCAATCAATCCGAAACTAGCCAAATGTTATATAAATTAATCAATACACACTCACTAGTTCATAATTTAGCCATTCGAGAAATTACCCAAAACACAAATTGGAAGATCCCTAAAATTCACCCCCGGGCCCACGTGCCTGGATTCTAAAAATTTTCGAGGATAAATATTACCCATAACCTCACGAACTCAAATATATAATTTCTACCCAATTTCATAATCATTTTCGTGGTTAACTCCTATTTTTCGAAATCTAGGTTTTTCAACTAAACCCATAATTTACCCAAAATGTATGTATTAAACTCATCTTGTATAGAAATTACTTACCTCAAAGTACTAGGAGAAAACCCCTCTTCAAAGAGCTCTAAAATCGACCAAGAAGTGAAAGAAATGAACCAAACTAGCCTAATTCCCGACATTAAAAGCCCTCACTGCCTCCAACGATTCCGCTTCTGCGGACCTTGCAAAAAATCCATCGGAGGGACGGTCCTAACCCAGGCTGCCTCCCTTCGCTTCTGCGGAGAAAGTACGCTTCTGCGGATTTTTCTCCGTTCCTGCATGCACGCGCATGCGTACCAAGTCCGCTTCTGCGCCCCCAGGCCACCTTGGCCATTTCCGCATCGGCGGCCCACGCTCCGCATCTGCGACATCGCAGGTCGGAATATTTCTCGCACCTGCGCTCCCAGGCCACCTCCACAGGCCTTGCACTTGCGATGAACCCATCGCATCTGCGTGACCACACATGTGGCCATTCCCTCCGCAGGTGCGAAGACACCAAATTCAGCAGCAACAACACTCCCCAATTTCAAATTTCTAATCCGTTTTCGATCCAAATTTTACCCGAGGCCCCAAAAATCCCGTCCGAGCATACCAGCAAGTTTGTAAACATAATACGGACCTGCTCGAACTCTCGAAACACAAAAAATAATATAAACTAAGAATCACACCCCAAAATCAAATCGAATCAACTTATGAACTTCAAGTTCTTTCAACTTACTCCAAACGCGTCGAATCATACTTAAGCTACTCGGAATGACACCAAATTTTGCGTGGAAGTCACAAAACACCATACAGAACTATTTTCAGGCTCGTAATCCTAATCCGACCCCGATAGCACCAAATCCCACTTCAAACCAAATTTAAAGAACTTGAAAACCTTCAATACGCCAACTTTCAATATTAAGCGCCGAAACATTCCCGGGTCATCCGAAAACCTGACCCGAACACACACCCAAGTCCAAAATCATCATACGAACCTATTGGGACAGTCAAATCTTCGTTCCGAGGTCATTTATTGAAAACGTTGACTCAAGTCAAACTTAACCAATTTAAGCCAATATTAAGGAACTAAGTGTTTCGATTTCAACCCGAACCCTTCCAAACCTGAACTAACCATCCCCGCAAGTTATAAAAACAGTAAAAGCATATACGAAGAGTCTTAATTAGGGGAACGAGGATCTAGAAAGCAAAACGACCGGTCGGATCATTACATTTGCTCAATATTGCTCATAATTATACTAATGCATTTAAATTTTTTGAAAGTTAAAAATATGATATTGAATAATATTATTAGTGCTCGTCTTGCATATTTTTAAAAAGTGAACTATCTACGCTATTGTCCAAGAACCCATACCTCTTATTTCTTAAATCTTTTTATTTTTCCTTTATTTTGTTTTTCTATCATTTATATATAATTTACGCGTAAGACTTATACAAAGTTCGAAATGAAAAAACAAAATTTTAACTTTCTCTTTGATTCAAATAAGAAACAAATTAATAAGAAAATTTTAATTAATTTTAAGCTCTTAAATATTTAAAAAAATAATTAAATAACTATTAATGAAGTGTTTCTAATAATATTTAACATAAAACTGAGGGACTTCAAAATATATATATATATATATATATATAGTTATATATATATATATATATATAATTAATATAAGCTCTTAAATATTTAAAAAAATAATTAAATAACTATTAATGAAGTGTTTCTAATAATATTTAACATAAAATTGAGGGACTTCAATATATATATATATATATATATATATAGTGATAAAGATCAAGTTTTAAATGAAAAGAAAAAGCATTAGTTTTAAATTATAGTCCTTTATTGTAGGTAAAATATTATTAAAGAATTCACGTAAAGCATTATTAAATAGTATTCTATTGGGTGTAGAAAAACTCACGTTTTCTTAAACCAAAGGCCAAAAAGTAGGACCTCTTACTTTGTTCAATAAGGAAATATTTAATCACCAAAATTTTAGGTGATTTAAATACCTTAAATATTAGGAAAGTAATTTTAAATTATAATTATATTTAATGTAAAATTTTTTTTTAGAAGATAAAATAGGTAAAAGATATTTTATTAAAGACCTTATACTTTTAATATATTATAAATATAGATAGATACGCATAAAATGAACAGTGTGGAGCTTTTCTTGATAAATAGAAACGAAAGGTCTCTTCTCTTCCATATAAGATCAAACCAATGATCAATTTAGCTCGTTGGTTGAGATTTGTTTCTCGATTCACTAAAAGACAAACTCTTATAAGAATCTCAATTAAGTCTGATTAAACTTAAGATTGCTGACCTTGTTTACTGCAAAAATTGATTATTTTAGTAAAAGTCGAGTCATTTACTTCCAGACCACAGTGTTCTTTACATAGATACTGCGTGAAGTTCTGCAGAAAGCACAATGCCGATTATTTTTAAATTGTCCCATGCAAATGACAAATCATTGAGACAATTATTGTCGCAAATTAAGGGGAACCCGTGATTTAGGTGCTTGGTGGGTTGGTTACATTTTGTCTTTTAATTTTATTTTTCTTTATTTTTGGGTAATTAAGGGCAAATTACTACCTCTTTTATTTTTCTGTTTACCTAATTAAGTTTCTTTTCGTGATTTCATATTTTTAACTCAAACAAATTTAAAAAAAAAACGAGGATTTTAAAATTTAAAGGCTTATTCCTAAAGCTACAACCTACGGGATTATTTGAAGAACCTTCACATAAATACATGATCATTTGTCAGACTGTCGTGAGATAGAAAAAAAAAATAAATTCCGAAGTGCCTTTCTCTAAAGTATTTTACAAGCCCCAGCAAGAAACTTTTCCTTTACAACATGAAACGTTTTGCCATATGAATATTTGACGATTTTTTCTATTTGAAAATAATTGTTATGATAGACGATCCCATCAATATTTAGAAATTACCTGAGCTCATGCCTTGTCTAGTTGTCTATGTTTATTGTGAAAATCTAGTGTCTTGTATCTTTATATTGTTAAGCCATCTTGTTCGTGTCAATGAGTGCAAAATTGTTCCAACTGAAGTTGGTGCATGTGGCTAAGTTTCCACTCCTCTTCTTTGCCATATGACAGTTTAAAAGTCATAATCGCCCTCATAAATTCACAACAAGACCTACACTACTGTCAAGCCCACATCATGAGATAAGTTAGGGTTGTATCCAAATCTTTAAGTCTTGTGGCTTTGATTTAGGAAGTACTTCTAATTGGGAGACTTAACACTAAAGTGCTAGGATCTTATAAAGTTGTTATCGAAATCCTTTAAGTGTGCGCTTTTACAAGTAGAGAAACAGCTTGTATTAGAGATGTCAGAAAACTAATGCTGGGAATGCATTATCTATTTAAAGGAAATTTTGATTGAATGACGTAGACATCAATTAAATATACAAACAAGCAAGAAAAAAGAAAAAGAACACAAATATCAAAATATCTCAAAGTTAAACTTAAAGACTGAGTATTAATTACAAAATTCGACTATCTATAAATCTGTTGGATGTAGCTGTGTTTAGGAAGCCCCTTGATTTCTATTTTTCTCCAACTATCCGTCAGATTTTATGTTCACAATAAATACAATCTTCCTATGACGGCACGTGCAGAATGTTATGGGTCTACCAAATATGCAGACTTTAAGCTCTATACCATCCCACATTAAAGGAAAGTTAATGATATGACTTTTCCAATATTCTCCTTTTGGAGTCTTTTCTAAAATCCACAAATGGGTATCTCCAATGAGCAATTTGTCAAAATCCAGCACCGCTATCTTACCTTTCACTTCTAATAACTTGTAATTATTCTCCTTGTGACTTGGAGCATCCCACAATCTAACTAATTTGAACTTTTCAGATTTAACATCAAAGCACTTCCGCTAAATAAACCTATAGATAATTCCACTAGTGCAAACTCCGGGCGAGTATGTAAAAGTCTCTCCATGATTCATCTATTGATCTTTTTCAACATGATGTGATGTCAAAAGAACTTTCTACTTATTTTCTTCTGATTCAAAACCTAATGAATAGTAACAAGGAGAAAAATCTTTATTTAGGTCAGGAAGAAATCTTACTTGTCTTGTACTAGGATTAAAAGTTGCGGGATGTACCACACTTAGTTCCCAGAAGCAAAATAAACATCCAAACGAGGATTTACAGGGGCATGGTCGTAGAGTTCACCAAATCTCTCAATTTGAAAAAGGGAGGCCTTTTTTTTTTCTTCCTTTTGCTCAACTGTGTATAAAACCTCCCCTCGCGCAGAAAGAATTTTGTTCCATGACGATATCTATGGATATTCACAAAATCTGATTCAAACGCATTAGGGACTTAGCAGGAAGCCGTAAGAATATCTCAAAGATTATTTCTTGGGGAATCGACGGTTTTTTCCTTGCAGAATTCAACTTCGTCTCCATTACAGAAGGTGCATGCGCTGCTGAAGTGATCATGTGGATGCCTCATTAATGTTTGGTAAGCCTTTTCCTACCACAAATTTCGTCTTTTTTCCTTCTAAATTTTTATTTCCTTTTGGTTTCTTTATGAAAAACGGGAGAACTAGGACATTTCACCGTAAAACTAGGGAAACAAGTCTTTCTTTTTTTGGAGGTGGTCTAAAAAACTAAAACCCTTTCCTTATTTGAGTTGAATTGTTTCGAATGAATGGGCAAATAGCACTTTTGTTAATGCTATATTTTGATTTTAGTCCTTGTATTATTCAGCTTGCCCCGTTAACCTTCAATTAGTTTATGTGAGTGATTTTGATTTTCGGGCTTCAACTAACAAACCCCAAGGAAATAAATTCTGGATTTATTGACGAGCAACCTGTACTAACAGCTGCACATGATATGTCTAGTTATAGTTATAGTACAAAGTGGAAAATTTTGAAGTTATAGTCGAAAGTTAGCACTAGAGGGAGAAAATAATTAATAATTTAAATTATAAAAATTTAAATATTTTATTGAATTTTGAATTCTTGTGAAAGTCGTATAGAATTATATTTGTGTCAAACATTTTAGAAAAATTTATAATGGTAAAGAACCTCACTTTAATTGTGATAGAGGGAGTAATTCGTTTTGTTTTTGACTATAAATGCCTAACCAAAAACGTAAATTGTCAATAACGTCAGTAAGGAAAGTTTTACTTACTCACTCATACGAAAAAGTTTGCCACACATTTAAAAGTTCATTTATTAATTCAGGCCTTCAGCGCCATCTACATGGAGAAGAAAACCGAAACCTATTACAAGAAATCCTACAATTCCCCAAGAGATAACAATTGAAATATTCTCATGGCTTCCTATCAAATCCTTGTTGCATTTTAGGTGCGTCTCTAAATTTTGTAATACACTTGTGTTTGAATCAGATTTTGTAAATGTTCATCAATGTCACTCTATGACTCGTTCCTTGTGCCTAAAAGAAAAGGTTTTTACGCTATAGAGAGCACTCAAATAGAAGAATGGAAGAGGCATATCATTCGCTCTCCTTTACAATGGAACGGTATAGAGATTGAATCGCGAACATTTTATTTAAGAATAAGGATCTGCAGTTTTTGTGATGGGGAGATTGTATGTGTCGCGATCAAAGTCAGGAATTTTAGAATGTTATTGGTATGACATTACCAAAAATAGTTGGAGATATTTGAAAATATATCCAGACGCTTAATCCAGAAGCCTCTCTACCTTTGCAAGGTAGGGATAAGATCTACGTACGCTCTACCCTTTTCATATACTCTACCATTTTCATACCCCACTATGGGATTACACTGTGTTTGTTGTTGTTGTTGTTGTAATGAAGAGAGTTCGATGTTGTTGTAATGAAGAGAGTTTGATTCGATATAATGCCTTTTTCAGTTATGGAGAAAGCCTCTTCCCATTGGAAAATAATTGAATATTAGTTACTAAAGTTTAAGCTTTAAGGCATTTGGGATTGTGGTCATCTTATTTTTGTTTGATATTTGTTTGTTTTAATTCTATTACTAAGTTGTCATGTTTAACCAAGTATACATGTAATGAGAGTGGATTTCATCCGCTATACCACTCTTATCTAATCACATGTTGCACAACATTAGTATTTTTACTTGATACCATTAAATAGTTAGATCCAACAAACACTCTTCACGCACAAATCAGTATTGCTAAAAATTTGGAAGACTGCAATCCCATAACTCAGCTGCACAAACGCTATTCACGCACAAATCAGTATTGCTAAAGTTCACCTCACTGTTTTATGGTTATCCCCCTCAGAATCATGGGTTAAACTTAACAGTGATGAAATCCATAAGGCTGGACAAGTGGAGGGGGTGAATTTATCAGCTACACAGATGGATAAAAATCAGTGTCCATCATTTCGAATTAGATTAAAGCAAAATGCTGATTTAACTTTTCAACCATCCGTCCGCAGTTCTAGCGTGCAAGCAGGACTAAACTCTTTGTAACCATCCATCAAAAGTCTTCCTTTCTTTATTAAACTTTGTGCCAAGTCAAACTAACACAAATAAATTGAAACACTCATCATATTTAACTCCAAAGGAATTTGCAAAGCAGGACCACACTCTTTGAGATTTGACTCACCATAAATTCACATGTCTAGTAGTCTCCATATGTGGAATTCTACAACATGTACGCTTAGAAACAATATGTTGTCCAAATCTAGATAATATGCCATCTAAAGGAATTGAATTCAAAACTGATTGTGGATATGATATAAAAGGAACCTGTAAGCCTTCATGGAAATTGTATGAATGTATCAACAAAATTCAAGAGGCTGCAAGGGGAAAGTAAGACACTGTTATAGAGAGGCAAACTCTGTAGCAGACGTATGAGCAAATAGGGGATCATCAAGTGATGGTCAAGTACAATACTTTTCATCTGTACAAAAACTTCCAACTTCTGCAAGAGGAGTTTATCTGATGGATAGAACTAGCATGTCAATAAAATGAGGAACGGTAATGGAGAAGTAATGATAATTGCTCATTAGGTCGTTTCATATGGGCGCACAAAAGTTTAGGCGATACAAGGCTAGTCGTCCGAATTCATGAAGATGGCGTGGACATTAGCACATGAAAAATCAAAAATCATGCAGAATTCTTGCTTTATGGCCGTAAACGCCAATAAACTAGGAACGGTCAGGGAGAAGTAATGACTATTGTTCATTAGGTCGTTTTATATGGGCCCATAAAATTTTAGGTGATTCGGGTCCAGTCGCCCGAATTCATGAAGATGGCGTGAACGAAAAATCGGAAATCGTGCTGAATTCCTATTTAATGAAGAAACAATAACTATTGTTAATTTGATCGTTTTGAATGGGCTGACAAAATTTTAGGAGATTCGGAACCGGTCGCCCGATTTAATGAAGATGACGTGGACAATAGCATGCAAAAAGTCGGAAATCATGTTAAATACTTGTTTTATGGCCCTAAAACACCAAAGAATGAGGAACGTTTATCGAGAAGTAATGAATATTGTTCATTAGGTCATTTCTGATGGGCCCACAAAATTTTAGGCGAGCCAATCACCCGAATTCATGAAAATGGCATGGACATTAGCACATGAAAAATCGAAAATTGTTCTGAATTACTATTTTAATACCCTAAAATGCCAAAAAACAGGAACAGTCATGGAGAAGCAACGACTATAGTTCATTAGGTCATTTATGATGGGTGCACAAAATTCTAGACAAAACGGGACCGGTAGCCCGAATTCATGAAGATGGCATGGACATTAGCACACGAAAAATAAGAAATCGTTCTAAATTACTATTTTAATATCCTAAAGCGCCAAAAAACAAGGAACAGTCATGGAGAAGTAATGACTATTGTTCATTAGGTCGTTTTTGATGGGCCTATAAAATTTTAGGCGATCAAGGGCTGGTCGCCCGAATTCATGAAGATGACGTAGATATTAGCATACGAAAAATCAAAAATCATGTTGAATTCCTGTACGGTCATGGAGAAGCAATGACTATTGTTCATTAGGTCGTTTCTGATGGGCACACAAAATTTTAGGTGACTCGAGACTAGTCACCCGAACTCATGAAGATGGCGTGGACATTGGCACACGAAAAATCACAAATTGTGTTGAATTCCTGTTTTATTGCCTTAAAACGCCAATAAATGAGGAACGCCCGTAGATAAGCAATTTTCATTTGGTCGTTTTTTATGGGCCCACAAATTAAGCGATTTTGGGTTGGTCGCCAGATATTCATGAAAATGGCGTGAACATTAGCACATAAAAAATTAGAAAGTGTGTTAAATTCCTATTTTATTGCCCTTAAACACCAAAAGTGAGGAACGGTCATAGAGAAGCAATGACTATTATTCATTAGGTCATTTTTTATTGGCTCACAAAATTTTAGGCGATTCCGGTCCGGTCACCCTTATTCATGAAGATGGCGTAGATGAAAAATCAAAAATCATGCTGAATTCCTATTTTATGGCCCTAAAACGCCAAAAAATAAGGAAAGGTTATGGAGAAGCAATGGCTATTGTTCATTAAGTCATTTTCGATGGGCCTGCAAAATTTTAGGCGATCTGGGGTCGGTCGCCCGAATTCAAGAAGAAGGTGTGGACATTTGCATACAAAAAATCGAAAATAATGCTGAATTCTAATTTAATTTTTCTAAAATGCCAAAAAATGATGAAAGGTCATGGAGAAGCATTGACTATTGTTCATTAGGTCGTTTTTGATGGGCCCACAAGATTTTAGGCGATTCGGCCCGCCCGAATTCATGAAGATGGCATGGGCACTAGCACACATAATATCGAAAATCGTGCTGAATTCTTATTTTATGGCCCTAAAATGCCAAAAAATAAGGAACAATCATGGAGACACAATGACTATTATTTATTAGGTCATTCCAGATACACCCATAAAATTTTAGGCGATCCGAGGTCGGATGCCCGAATTCATAAAGATGGCGTGGACTAAAAATAAAAAAATCATGTTAAATTATTGTTTATGGCTCTAAAACACCAAAACAAGAGGAATGTTATGAAAAAATAATGACTACTGTTCATTAGGCTGTTTCTGATGGGCACATAAAATTTTAGGCGATTCGGAGCCGGTCACCCTAATTCATAAAGATGGCGTGGATATCAGCACACGAAAAATCAAAAATCATGCTGAATTTGTGTTTATGGCCCTAATATGCCAAAAAAGAGAAACAGTCATGGAGAACCTATGGATATTGTTCATTGGGTCATTTTTGATGGACCTACAAAATTTATGGCGATCCTAGGTCGGTCGCCTGAATTCATGAAGATGGCATGGACATTAGCACAAAAAAAATCAAAAATCGTGTTGAATTCCTGTTTTATTGTCCTAAAACGCCAATAAATAAGGAATAGTCATGAAAAATTAATGTTTATTGTTCAATAGGTCGTTTCTGATGGGCCCAGAAATTTTTAGGCGATCCAACGCAGTTCGTCCGAGTTCATGAAGATGGCATGAACATTAGCATGAAAAATCAGAAATTGTGCTGAATTCCTGTTTCATGACTCTAAAATACAAAAACATGAGGAACGGTCATGGAGAAGCAATGACTATTGTTTATTAGGTCGTTTCTGATGGACACATAAAATTTTAGGTGATTAAGGGCTGGTCACCCGAACTCATGAAGATGGCGTGGACATCATTAGCACACGAAAAATCAGAAATCGTACTGAACTTTTGTTTCATAGCCCTAAAATACAATAAACGAGGAACAATCATAAAGAAGCAATTTTCATTAGGTCATCTTTTACGGGCCTACAAAACTTTTAGGCGATTCCTGGCTAGACACCAGATAGTCATGTAAATGGCGTGGACATTAGCACAGGAACGGTCATGCAGAACCAGTGACTATTGATCATTAGGTCGTTTCAGATGGCCCCAAAATTTTTTAGTCGATTCGGAGCCTATCGTCTAAATTCATGAAGATGGCGTGGAAATTAACACATGAAAAGCGAAAATCACGCTGAAATCCTGTTTTATGACCCGAAAATGCCAAAAAATGAGAAACGATCATGGAGTAGCAATGACTATTGTTCATTAGGTCATTTCTGATGGACCCACAAATGTTTAGGTGATTCGGGGCCGATCGCTCGATCTCATGAAGATGGCGTGGACATTTGCACCCGAAAAATCAAAAATCATGTTGAATTCCTATTTTATGGCCCTCAAAATGCCAAAAAATGAGGAACAATCATGGAGAATATATAAGTATATTCATTAGGTCGTTTCTAATGAGCCCACAAATTTAGGCAATTCGGGGCCAATCGCCCAAATTCATGAAGATGGTGGACAACAACACACGGGAAATCAGAAATGGTGCTGAATTTGTTTTATGTTCCTAAATTGCAAAATAACGTAAAACAGTCATGGAAAAATAATGACTATTGTTCATTAGGTCGTCTCTGATGGGCCAAAAGTACTTGATTTGTGATTTAGACCATCTCCAACCCTACTCCATTTTTGCTTCCAAACTCCATTTTGGAGTAAAAAATAGAGGAATTTTGCTCCAACCCAGCTCCAAATTTGCCTCCATTTTGGAGGGTGAATAGTGTCACTCCAAATTTGGAGTACACTATTCATCTACTCCATTTCTATTTCCTATTATTTTATGATTATTATTTATTATTTAACCTTTTTAATTTATCATAATTATGTCTGTGCAATATCTTTATAATATTAATTTTACATCTTAATTTTGGCTTATAATTTTGATAAAGTGATTTTCGTGCATATACTATTTTTATGTAAATTGTAAGTTAATTTTATTATAAATTTTAAACTATAGGTAATATGTATTGAATTATCTTGTATCTCAAGATTTCACTTTTATTTGAATTATCCATTAATATGTATAATCTATAATATTTGCGTACAAATTATATTATTTAAAAATTTATGGTATAAAATATTTTTATTTTAAATGGTTATATAAGAAAGAAATATGAATTATATGGGACGAATATGTAAAAAAGAAAAAAGACATAGGATTTGTTTAATGGAAAAAAATAAAATTTAAATAAAAGATAATAATATAGTATAGAAGAGAGAGAAGAATATAAAAAGGAATATTCTTTTTTGGAGTAAAAAATAGAGTAATGGTTGGAGTTAGTTTACTCCATTTTGGAGTAAAAATTTAGAGTGAAGGTTGGAGATGCCCTTAGACACATCCAACTAAAGATAGATAGGACCGGCCGTTAATTAACCTATTAATCTCACTCTCCATCGATGTGCATGCGAATTTAGCAATGTTTATTATTATTTCTTGATAAAATACATAAGTTGTCACCTGAACTATGGATCAAATTCCTATTTTCATAGCATTTGCAACCAACAGTAAAGCATATCAATTTCTGGTTTACAAATCAGGAAATTCAAAAAATCACATTTATACGGTGATAGAATCATATCGTGCTATATTCTTAGAAAATATTTAACCGTATAAAAAAGGGAAAGGAATGTTCATCGTCTAGTAAAAAAAATCTAAGCGACCTCGGAATGAAGCAAAGAAAAATACACCTAATGAGGAGAATCCAAGACGTAATAAACGTCAAAGGACAGCTACTACCTTTAGATCAGATTTTTTGATATTTTTGTTGGAAAATGAGCTTCAATCTTTTAAAGAATTTATGTCTTACTCAGAAAGAAACAGTCAATAGTGAGATAGAATCCGCATTAACTAATTATACTTGGGAGTTAGTTAATCTTACTCTAGGGAACAAACCGTCGGGTTCCAAATGGATTTTCAAGAAGAAAATAAAAGATGATGGCACTATTGACATGTATAAGGCAAGACTTGTTATCAAAGGATATAGACAATGAGAAGGTCTTGGCTGTTTAGGCACATACTCATCGATTATGAGTATTACGTCTATATGGATGTTAATAGTATTGGCTATAGTGTATGATCTTGAAATCCATTAAATGGATGTGAAGACAACCTTCTTAAATTGAGATTTGATAAAGAAATCTACATGGAACAACCTGAAGGGTTTGTGGTTCCTGAAAAAGAAAAGAAGGTGTGCATACTTGTTAAGTCTCTTTATGGACTAAAATAAACACCCAAACAATGACATGCGAAATTTGATAAAATAATATTGATTTTAAAATTAACGAGTGTAAACAAATATTTTTATTAAGAATACTCCAAATCATGTAGTCATTGTTTGTTTATACGTGGATGATATATTGATAATGAATAATAGAAAAGGCACATGGAATATTTGAAATGTGGGGGACTTAGCTTATGCATGACAAAAGCCAATGTTAGACGCAATATCTATATTATCTAGAAGAGCTAGATGATATGATTTTTGTACCCCATTGTTTAATCGTAAAACGGTACAGTTGAATTTATACGTGATTTCTAGACAAGTGAATTAATTTGATCTTTAAATAATACAATAATTGAAGAAATGTATAATACTTAGCCTTGAAATATAGATAAAAATAGCAGAGATGACAACTCCGGGACAGTGCTTCCGGGCACAGCGATGATGAGATCAAAAAGCAAGAAAGTAAAATTGTATAAAGTTTTGTATAGATTAGAGTGTAAGTTTATCCAGAAAATTCATATTTTTTACAATGATAATTGAGCTCACTATTTATAGCTATGTTTAGGGAAGGGAGTCCTAGGATTTTGTCCTCCTTTAGTGTCAATTATGAGGGTCATTGATGAAGACGTAACGGTGAACATAAATGCCAAATTCTCTGTAACGGAGTGTCACTCTTAATGCTGCAGAATATTCCCTATTAAATGCTATCGGGCGCAGAGTATTTAACACACCTTTATGAACATTATCCTTTCCGTTGGCAAGCGGAATGGCTGCATTCGGTCTACGGCCATTCCTGTCTTGGGTTCCACATATCCTTTCTTTAGACATCCACGTGCCATATCAATTTCACCCTATACAGATAGTCCCCATGCTTTCCGGTGATATAACCTTGTGTTACCGGAAAGTTGGTAGAAACACCTTTTTGGCGGGAATTACTATAACTCTCTCTGAAAGTTCCTGACAGTTGATTAGACGCACGTCCTCTTCGCATTTAATGCCCCGAACACGCGTCATCCCATAATTTAGCACAACTTTTGCCGATTATCGAGGTAATCATGGCCATGAATTTAGCCGCTAAAATTTTACTTATAAGCCACATTCTTTTCCTTTGTGTTTCATAATATCTCGAGCTCCTGATTTGCATCTTTGTTTTCCATTCTTTCTCTAGTTCTCTTCAAACACAAAACCTTTTCCTTCTTCTTTTTCAATGGCTTCTTCCTCTAAGCGTGCTGTATCTACAAAGAACAAAATCGTGGACTCTGTTGCTCCAACGGTGGGCTCCATTATCCCAAGAAAACTCAGTACCAAAAAGGACTTTGAAGAGAAATTTCCTACTGCTAACCCTCGTACATGGGCTGTTAGTAAGTACTGTTCTTCCATTCGTCCTTCCAGTATTTCTGCTGCGAAGGAAGACTGTCGCTGCCATGAGTTGGATATCATCGTTCCTGATCTATTGGAGCGAGTGACCCTTCCCAAGGAAGGTTTTACATACTTTTACACGTATCCCTTTGCTTTGGGTGTGTTTTCTTTGAGTGGAGAGCTAGATTCCGTGATTGCGGAGTTTTGCCTTTGGTACCAAATGTGTTTGGAACAGGTAAGTCCTTCAGTGTGGAGGACGGTCGCCTATCTTCGACGCTTGTACCAGGAAACTGGAGAGGAGCTAACCTTAGCTCATATGATGAATCTTTATTCCCTCAAAATCTTTCGCGGGGGAATGAAGCGTGGCTACCATGCTTTGTTGTCTAGCATGAATGATGACAACGACTGTGGGTGGATGGAGCGGTTCGTTGTAGTTTCCACCAACGACATCATTCCGACAATGGCTTCATCATTTCCGGCCGTTTGGAACCGCACTCGTAAGCTCTTTGTTTTGTATTTCTTTTTACTAGATATTCCTTTGTGGTCGTATTAACTCTTCACCCTTCGCACGTTTCAGCATCTCGATGGATCCCATCGGTAGTGGAAGGTTAGACCGGTTGGTTCAAAAGATCTTAGATGTCACAATGTTTGAAACTCGTTTATAGATAGAACTAGCCCTTAAATATGGGTGGAAGGCCAAAAATCACGCTAATTTTAATTTACCTTGCTTCCATTATGAAGAACTTGCTTGAACCCTTTTATCTTGTTCATGAAATTAGGTATACCTGCGGGCTCTGTTGCTGTCCCTGAGGAGGACGTTTTGGCTGATCCTGCTGATGCAGCAAGGCTGCTTCAGGAAGCACTTACTCAAACATGTATCTCTGGGCCTGTTTCGGGTGTGAACACTTCTTTATGGAGTCCCCGGCAGGAGGATAAGCAACCAAAGAAAAGGCGTTCCTTTGCGGCTGGGGAAAAGAATAAGAGGGCAAGGACTGATGCCCCCGAGTCATCTCTGGTGGCGATGACGACTGGTCCTCCTTCCGGGCCAGTCATCGACACCATGATGATTGATGATGATGAAAAAGTTGCTGATGAGGGAGCTTCTTTACATAGAAGGCGACGATCCTCATCATCTCAACAAGATGCTCAATCTGTTGAGATAGTTACACTAATTGAAGACGATGTCTCGGCACTTTGGGAGAATCTGATTTGGTAGAATATGCCAACTCCCGTCTTCGCACCCCAATTGCTGTAACCAGTGTTGCGGGGCTGAGTACCAGGTCCTTGCCGTCTTTGATTGGTGAGCATCCAGCAGCCGACACTGCATTTGATGTAGCTGCTTCTCATTCTTCAACTCCATCAGCTTCATCTCCACCTTCACCAACACCCGCAACTGCTACATCACTTCCATCTTCATCCGCTCTTCCACCAGCAGTTGCTACATCACCTCTATCGGTCGCACCTGACCATGAAGAAGGTATTCCTCTTCCACAGTCCCCAATTCATAGGAATTTGGGGCAAAATTATGCTGCCCCTTCTGAAGATCCACAAAGGAGGAGGAACATTACTCTTTCGGTCTCCATCGGATGCAACTTGCTATCTTGGCCGGTAGAGCTTGCTAACTATTTGAAGCCTTTGGCTTCAGAAAAAGACTAGGAAAAGATTCAGGCACTCTCGGGAGAGTGTTTGTTGAACAATGCCATGCACAATGTCGTAGCGATACGTTCTTTTCTTCCTTCATAATTTTTTCTACTTTTGTATGAATGTATTCTAAGTTTTACTTCATCTTGTCTTGTAGGCCAACTTTCTTGCTTCTGAGGGTCTTTAAAGATTGATTCGTGAAAACGAAGAACTTACTTCTAAACGAAATCAGCTTTTGGTGGAACGGGACCAAACTATTCTCCGCCTCTCGGAATTAGAAAGCAAAGCTACTGAGGCTGTTGTTTTGGAGGTCATCTGTGGACTCACCTACATTTCTCAGGAATGCAGACACTTCTCTTCCTCCTGGTTCCGGAGATGCTGCAGTTTAGTTTTTCCTTTCTTTTTCCCATTTTGTACTTTTACCATTTTGGCACATTCATAAAGACATTTTTTCTCAAGTAGCATTTGAGTCTTACTTTCGTTTTAATATCCATGTAAGTCTTTAATCTTTGCATTTGCTCAAGAGTTCTGCGCATGTTTTCCTGTTCGCGCTTTACTATGTGTGGTCTCGAATGTGCTTTCCTTGAATCACTTTGGGTCCGAGTATTATCCCTTTTACGTGAGGGTTTCTATAAGTATTTGCAGAAGTTTACTTTTTGCGTTCTTTTCATATGAAAGTTCGGGTGTATTTTTCCCCGATGGCATTTTAGATTCCGGGCATAAACTCTTCCGGAACCAACCCTTTGATGTAAGGGTTTTTATAAGAGAGGGCCCTTTTATGTTTACGGTTCTCTTGAAGAGGACGTCTCGTGTTCATTACGACACTAATATTTTAAGTACTTATTTAACTTTCAAATGACAAAGTTTAATCATCGTTCAGACAAGAAACAAGATAAAAATAAAAGGATTTCATTTTATTCCTTCTATTTTCAAAAAATACATAAGCATTTGCTATGCTGAAAAGAAATTGCCATTACTTGTGGCTATCTTGTACGACTTGTTTCTACGAGAATGGTTGCGCAGTCCCTGGTCCCAATGATGCGTTTAGTTTCCGGATTTTTGGTCCTGGTTGACGTGGCAGTCATTGTTTCCATATTCTCATATCATTCCCCCCAGTGCTCGAGTGCGAAGAATGCGAATTGGAACACCGAAAGTCTTATATCTTCGAAGATTCCACTAATGAATTGCTAGGTAATCCATCACTCGGCAACATACCTTACTTCCCCTTAGGAATCCATGCTATCGAGCGAAATAATACCTAACAGTCCTCTAGAGGTTTGTGCTTGTGAACGGTCGGGTAACCTCCATTCGGCACAAACTTAACTTCCCAGTGGGAATTTGCTATCAAACCAAAGATTATCTAATTGTCCCCGAGTGGAAGCTAGTTTGTTTGGCTTGTTATCAAAGGTCTTATTGTTGATGTCTTCGTAGTATGCTTTCTGTCGCTACCTCATTAAAACTCTTTCCAGAAAAACCCAATTGGGAAAAAACCTGAACGAAGGGAAAAAGAGTGCAACACATACTTTCCGCCTGAATAATGTTCATCAGCAATAATATCTTTTGAGGTGCGCGACATTCCAGTTGCTAGGCAACTTGTCCCCATTCTGATTCTCCAACTCGTATAAACCTTTCCTAGTGATAGCTGAAATTCGGTAGAGACCTTCCCACGTTGGACTTAGCTTCCCCACGTTGAGCTCCCGGCTATTTTGGGTTTCTTTCCTCAAAACCAAGTCTCCTACTTTGAAATAACGGAAGTTGGCTCTTATATTATAATATCGCTCCATTTTCTGCTTTTGAGCTACCATTCTTACATGCGCGAAGTCCCTGCGTTCCTCGAGTAGTTCCAAGTTGATTAATATCGCCTCGTTGTTCGACTCTTCATCTACCCGAAAATATCTCAAAGTAGGGTCACCTACTTCTACCGGGATTAGGGCTTCAGTACCACATACAAGGAAAAAAGGAGTTTCTCCTGTACTCGATTTGGCCATTGTTCGATAGGCCCATAGAACTCCGAGCAATTTTTCTGGCCATTTGCCTTTTGCAGCCTCCTACCTTTTCTTGAGGTTTTGAATAATCACTTTGATTGTTGACTCCGCTTGACCATTTGCGCTCGAATGATAAGGGGAAGATGTGTTCTCTTTATCTTCAAATCTTCGAGAAACTTTGTAACATTTGCACCGATAAACTGTGGCCTATTGTCGCATGCTATTTCTTTTGGTATTCTAAATCTGCAAATTATATTTTCCAACAAGAAATTGACCACTTCGTGTTCTCTGATCTTCTAATAAATACTTGCCTCCATCCATTTAGAAAAATAGTCAGTCAAAAATAAAAGAAACCTTACCTTTCCGAGAGCCGGTGGCAGCAGTCTGACGATGTCCATTCCCCAATTCATGAACGGCCATGGGGACAGAACCGAATAAGGGTTCTGCCGGTTGATGTACTAGTGGTGCGTAGCGTTGGAACTTATCACATTTTTGTACGAAGTCTTCGGCGTCTTGTTCCATGCGAGGCCAATAATATCCTGCTCGTACCAACTTCAGCACCAAAGAATTTGTGCCCGAGTGATTGCTGTATATCCCTTCATGGACTTCTCTCATGACATAATTAGCTTCTGACGCTCCTAAGCATCGGTCCAGTGGGCCTTGGAAGGATTTTCTATACAATTGGCCTCTCTTGAAGCTATAACGTGCAACTTTGGCGCGTAACGCCCGTGATTCTTTGGGGGTGTTTGGGCAACTTCCCGTGCTCAAGATGGTTTATTATTTCATTTCTCCAGTCCTAGACCAGACTAGGCGAATTTACCTCATAGTAACCATCTGTATCCAGGACTGATCTCATCAGTTGTGCTACCGTTCCTGATTCCGATCCGTTTATCTCTGTCGATGATCCTAAGTTAGCTAATGCATCCTCTTTTGCATTATCCTCCCTCGGAATGTGAGTAATTGAGCACTCCCAGAATTGCGCCAAGAGAGCTTGGACCTTTACCCCATATTGTTGCTTACGTTCTTCTTTGGTATCAAAGATCTCGTAGACCTGATTTACCACCAGATGTGAGTCGCATTTAATTTCGATAAACTTGGAATCAAGTCCCTGGGCCAATTCGATTCCTGCAATCAAAGCTTCATACTCTGCTTCATTGTTAGTTAAAGTGATCGTTCTGATGGCTTGCCTTAGGATTTCCCCCGAAGGTGTGATTAAGACAATTCCGAGTCCATATCCCTTTACATTAGAAGCTCCGTCCGTAAATAAGGTCCAAACCCCCGATGTCGATTCCGACAACATGACTGCCTCCTTGGTTGCCAGAGGCAGTAGTCCCGGACTAAAATCGGCCACGAAGTCAGCCAAGACTTGCGACTTATTTGCAGTCCTTAGTTTATATTCTATGTCGAACTCACTCATTTCGATGGCCCATTTGGCTAATCTGCCCAAGAGCTCGGGTTTATGGAGGATGTTCCACAAAGAGAAAATAGTCACCACAGCTATCGGCTGACATTGGAAGTAGGGCCTCAGCTTCCGAGCGGCGACTACGAGAGCTAAGGCCAATTTTTTCAAATGTGGGTAGCGAGTTTCTGCTCTCATTAAAATTTTGCTAACGTAATAAATGTGAATTATGTACCTTCATCCTCCCGGACTAAAATCGCAGTTACCGCAACTTCTGAAACTGCGAGGTAGACTAGCAATATTTCACCTTCTTTCGGTTTCGAGAGCAATGGAGGACTTTATAAGTACTTATTCACGTCCCTCAAAGCCTGCTGGCACTCTGTTTTCCATTTGAAATTATTTTTCTTTATGAGCAGCATGAAGAAGCGATGACATTTTTCCGACGATCGGGAAATGAACCTGCTTAAAGCTGCTAACCTTTTGTGAGTCTTTGGACTTCCTTTACGTTTGACAATTGATTCGGGATATCGTCTATGGCCTTGATTTTGTCGGGGTTTACCTCAATTCCCCTTTGTGAGACCAGAAACCCCAGGAACTTACCAGAACTGACTCCAAACGTGCACTTCTCGGGGTTAAGTTTCATGTTATGCTTTCTCAGGATGTCGAATGTTTCTTGTAAATGCTTAAGATGGTCACCTACATTCAAAGACTTAACGAGCATATCGTTTATATACACTTCCATGGTCTTTCCTATTTGCTTTTCAAACATCTTATTTACGAGTCGTTGATAAGTGGCTCCGACGTTTTTCAACCCGGAAGGCATTACATTGTAACAATATGTACCTAAATTCGTTATAAATGAAGTTTTTTCCTGATCTTCCAGGTTCATCTTAATTTGGTTCAACCCGGAATAAGCATAAAGGAAACTTATCAATTCATGCCCGACCATAGCATCAATCATTTGATCGATATTTGGCAGTGGGAACGAGTCTTTCGGGCACGCCTTATTAAGATCTTTATAGTTTACGTATATGCGAAATTTATTGTTCTTCTTAGAAACTACTACTACATTGGCTATCCAGTCCGGATATTTCACCACTCGGACCGAACCGATTTTAAGCATGCAGGTTACCTCTTCTTTGAAAAATTTATTCCTGCCT
This sequence comes from Nicotiana obtusifolia, assembly GCA_002018475.1. Classification (NCBI taxonomy): domain Eukaryota; kingdom Viridiplantae; phylum Streptophyta; class Magnoliopsida; order Solanales; family Solanaceae; genus Nicotiana; species Nicotiana obtusifolia. Next base: position 64,192 of record MCJB01012418.1, read on the forward strand.
CGGCAATAGGGCGTTTCTTCTGCCTTACGGAGGTATATTGGGATCCAAACTCAACTTGTGAATGACTATTTCCGTCGGGATACCTGTCATATCCTCGTGCGACCATGCAAAACAATCAACATTAAATTTAAGGAATTTAATAAAACTAGACTTGAGCTCCGGGTGCAATCCTGTCCCTAAATGGAATTTTCTTTCTAGGAATTCCTTGAACAATTCAACTTGCTCTAGTTCCTCCACCATGGACTTCGTTGCATCCGTCTCTTCTGGAACTTGGAAATATCTTGGCACCTGATATTGTTCTGATAACTCTGTTTCCGAGCTAACTCCTTCTAGTTCGGAAATAGGTGCTGGTTCCTGTAATTACTATGTCATGCGTTCCTTCCCTTTGCTACTGGAAACTGAGATTGCATTTATCTCTCTTGCTTCCATTTGATCACCTTTTATCTACTTGATTCCTTCAGGCGTTGGAAACTTCAGCAATTGGTGATATGTTGATGGTGCAACTTTCATTTCGTGTAACCATGGCCTTCCCAGGATAATGTTGTCTCCCATGTCACCATTTACTACTTCTAAGAGAGTTGTTTTCATTACTCCTTCAGCGTTTGTGTGCAACAAAATCTCTCCCCGGGTCGTCACACTTGCAAGGTTGAATCCAACGAGGAGCTTTGTTGCCAGAATAATGCTTCCGGTGAGTTTAGTTTGCTCCCCTACTCTCCATTGTATGATATTAGCCGAACGTCCTGGATCCATTAGAACACGTTTAATCTTAAAATCTAACACATTTGAAGAAATTACCAGTGCGTCGTTTTGTGGTAACAACAATCCGTCTGCGTCCTCCTTCGTGAAAGTGATATCGTCTTCCTAGAGTCTTTTACTATGAGTTACTGATACTTTTGTCTTCTTTGCTGTCGAAAAGGTAACCCCGTTAATCTCATTCCCCCCGAAGATCATATTGATTGTTTGGCGTGGGGGTTATTGTCCTTTTTTCGGATGTTCCGCATTGTCTCTGTTACGACCATAATTGTTCTTAGCTTGGTCACTAAAGAATTCTTTGAGGTGACCATTCTTCAATAATGTTGCCACCTCCTCTCGGAGGTGTCGGCAGTCCTTTGTCCGATGACCGTTCGTCCCATGGTACTCGCACCATAAGTTGGGATCTCTCTGGATGGAATAAGATCTCATAAGTCTCGGGAATCGTGCATCTTTAATGTTTCTCATGGCTGACACCGACTCCACTATACTGATGGTGATGTTATATTCGATAACTTGGGGTAAGAAGGATCTCGAGATCCCGATGTCTCCTTATCCTGGAGTAATCTATTGTTTCGACCCCGATCAGTCCCTCTATCAGCGATGAACTTGTTTGCTGTTCGGAAGTTTCTGCCACAGCCTTCGATCCGCTCGTAGGGCAAAAACTGGCCCCTCGAAGTCCTTCTATCCGCGTCGTAGTCATCTTTTGATTTTTCTTTGCTTTTCTCCTGTCTTTTGGCCGGTGATGTAGAACCGACCTGGTCATCTTAAAACAAAGTTACCGGTTGTGTACATCTGCCCAAGTTTATGCTTGAAACTCAAGCAGGCTCTCCTTCAGCTTACGGGAAGCGTCTGAACTTCTTGGATTCAACCCTTTGGTGAATGCTTCAGCTGCCCATTCATCCGGGACAGCCGCTATCGGGCCCCGTTTTCTCGCGAAAGAAGATTTTGACGTGTGATAATTATTTCCCCACCTAACGATTTTGAGGTACGTTAGGGCACCTATTTGCAAGTAACTTTGTTTTAACTAGTCGACACCACCAAAGATCGGAAAAGGGCTTAAATTACCTCAAAGAGAAGGTGTTAGGCACTCTTCGAGGTCCACAACTGTGGGTCCTGGCCGAACTCTAGACTATGTGGATTATGTAATTAAGCTAGGTGATCAGATAAATAGAAGGGAAATTCTGAAATTGTAGAGTCTTATTCAAATATATGAGAATCGGTACAAGTCTTAATAACTACAAAGTTACAAACTATATTGATCTATGTTGAATGACTAAGTCTAAATAACACGCACATAAAAGGAGGAGGGGGTTCCTAAGATTTTTAGCCTAAAGGATCACCCCGTGCAACATAAATAATACTTCGCAACTCTCTTAAGGTAGAGGTTGCTCATATTATTCAGCGGGCACAGACTACCATCTCCTGCTACCCGATTACTATGTTGAAGTTGTTTACTTAAAGGCGTTCTAATTCAATTCTAAGTCGTGCCCTATGCATGCACTACCCGTCCCATGCCTATGATCCAGGAGGCTTTAGACCTACTATCAGGTGGTTCTAAACTTTACTTAGGTTGCTCAAAAATGATAAAACTGGGAGACATTCAAAATAGATAGGACTTCATACAATAACAATAAAAGGCTCAAGTTAACCTCCACACATAAGCACGAAAGCAAGCAAATAGATTACTGGTTAGGCAGTAGACATAATTAAGACGTATTAGAATCATTGAGTCCTATAAGCATGATTTCTATATGATTCCAGTATTTTACAGGCAGTGCTGTAATTTCTAGACTGACGTATAGGTAGATTAGAGCGGTACAAATCCTATAGACAGGATATCTAATCGTTTGCGTAATAAGGTGGTGAAAACAATCCCATAATTCTGAATTACCAATGCTGATTTTATAGATGCAAGTCTTACGCAGGTGACAGTACCCTATAGACATGTTCTCTAATAGTCGCATGATTAGGCAGTGAAGTCGCTTGAAAACACAGGATTAATAGCGTCAATAAACACCCTATAGGCAGGATTTCTAACAATTAGACTTGATTTTATAACGCTTTATCCCTATAGATAGGCTATCTAAATTAGGCTGTACAAAAGCAGCATGAAGCAATTGATTAATTATTAAACCTTAGCAAAAGTATTGCATTGTTGTATCCTATAGGCATATTATCTAAGAACGTCGAATAATGGACACGGAAATAAGTGTAGCATATTTTGACAAGTTAAGTGTAGTGCGTGTGTGATTCCTATAGACATGATTCCTATCAGTGTGCAATACAAGCTAAACGAAACAAATAAGGCATGATGTATGTAATAGCAAATAGAACACATAGACCCTATAGGCATGTTTTCCTTACATTCATGCAAGTGTTAGAATACCCCAGCTCCTTTTTATTAACTTCCCCGTCATTCGTTATTACAAGTTATTACAGCCTGAATGAAATAATCAAATATGAATAATTACAGGAAAGACCACTATAGGCTCAATGATAGGCCCAGTACAGGTAACCCAGTGCTTTTCTAGGCCTCCGACAGCTCCAGTAGACCCAGAAACCCAGCTCATAAGACCTGTAGTAAGTCTGAATTCAATAGCCAAGCCCAAAGGCAACAGACTATATGTTGAACAAACTAACCCAGGAAGGAAGCCCACACATTTATTTTCTTAAAGTTGTAAAGCTAATTATCACCAAGATGTATAGATAAAATCATGTGACATATTGGCAGGACACACACAAGACGAGTGCATGCTTGGTTTTAAGGGGACACGATTGATTATCTTAGGATAACAGATTTTTTCAAATGAAGTTTCAAACACTAGCATGGTCAAAAACAGCTTAAGGCAATTTTCAAATAGGAGATCTGATCATGAAAAGCTAAGGGAGCAATAAAGAACAGCCTCAATGTAGTAAGTTCAACATGAAAATTAATAGTATAGGTTCATGGTCGAGCAATTACTTAACAAGAGAAAGTTATCACAATACAAGAGACAATATCAAACTTCAAACAGTAAGAGAAGCAAGCATCCAATCTAACACTATTTTGCCATATATAGTGAAAGAAGGTCAGCTGTAAGATTTATTCCTAAGGTCTGAATTGGTACTAAGGAGTGCAGGATTGAGCAAGTCAGCAAACACACAAGAGAATCACAAATGCAAAATAACAGGACCTCATGAACGGCAAGACCAAAAGAGTAACAAGTTAGGCATGGACTAAATTACTTCCTAAGCATGAGTTTGGTTGACATAACAATCTAGGACAGGGCAGAAAGGCAGGATTGACAACAATCATTAGCATAACATAGCAAACTAAACAGATTTAGTAGAGCCAGAATTCTCAATATGATAAACACATTAAGAGCTAGATTGTCACATAAAGGCTGGATATTGCATTTCACCTTACAGACTATAAGTATTATTAAACAATACGGGATTGAAGTAAGCATGTAACACACAATAAAGCTCACAATTGGCTGACATCATAGTTAAGAATTGGTCGCAGTAGAGTATTAGATACATTAGAACACATAAGTTGGTCTATCATAAGGATGCAGAACAAAGTAGGGATAAATTCTGGCAAAGTAGCAGGTAATAAACATTCAAATACACACATTAAGGTAAACATGCTTAAGAGAGTCAACAATTATTCATATTAAACACAGGTAATAGACATATCAGAGTTGAAAATTTTAGGCAAGTTCAAATACTAGAAAAAGTTCAGAGTCACAAGACAACTTCAGAGCCAATAAGGCTGCGTATAGAGATAACATAGAAACAAATTGATTCACACAAATTTTAGTGACATGAGTGTACAAAATACGAACACAAATGAAGGAGACTGAAACTGCGAAGGCCAAAGAATTTACCAGTTATCAAGTGATAAATAGATAAACAAGAAGAACAATCTCAACAGTACTCCAAATGTCAATAAAGAGCAGTAGAACCATAAATCTCAGTGCGTCATAGTTCCTAAGGGTCTCAGATGAACCCGGGGCAGTGCTCGCACCAAGAAAGGTCAATTAGTCGAATTTCGGTGGCCTTGGCTTTCAGCCGGTCAAGAGCCAAAGTTCAGAACAATATAGAGAGCAAAAGTAAAAGAATAATAGTAGTTGTAACAGTAGTCAAGTAATAGTTGTCCCTCCTTTTTTTCTTTTTCTTTAGGGGGAAACGAGGAAGGGGTTTATATAGTAGTCAAAATTGAATGAACAAAAAAGAAAATATAATCAATCAAACGTAAATAAAGAAAGGGAAACATGCAAAAATCAGTTCAAAATTAATTTAGGATAAAATCGGTTAAACCCTAGTTCCAGATAGAGAACAAAATAGTCGAAGAATCTCACTAAATCGGGCCCATATAACCTTGCTATGATGCATATAGATGAAAACTCATCTAGATTTATAAGATATGGAGATGATTGTGCTTGATTCAAGACCTGGTACTTGCCAAAGATAAGCAATTACTAGGTGACACCAATATGGTGTAGGTAACGAAGAGATCGAGCATATATGGAAGGAAAATCACGGAGGGATTCCATAATAGAGTCAGAGTTGGGGAGGATAAAGGAGGTGTCTATTAGGGTTTGAGAGGAGAAGAGGAGGAAAAGGAGTGTTTGGGGGCAGCGTCTCAGAGAAATTGGGCGCTAGGGTTTGGTGCGGGCTAGTTAAAGATGGGAGGAGGTTTGCGAGCCGTTGATCTTTGAGATAGGAGAATAGAGTGGGGCGAGTCATTTAAACGAGTACCGGCCAGGTTTTCAAAGAGGGTTGTTTGGTTTTGGGCTGGTAAAGGGTGAGCTGGGATGGGCCAAAGGTTTTGGGCCATATTTTGGTCCGAAGTTAGTCCTGTTTTGGGCTATAAAATTAAATATATGAAATATGTTTAAAATAATTTATAAAAAATAATTAACAAATAATAAAAATATTATTTATGCAGTAAAATAATTGAAAATAATAGCCTAACATTGTTAAAGTAAAAAAAAAATGCTATTTTAGCACAAATAATGTAATAAAATATAATTATGCATAGAATATAAGCAATTATTATAAAATTGTATAAATAGCTTAAAAATACAAATGTAATTATATGAAGTGAAGTAAAAATGTTATAAAACAAAAATGTGGGTGTAAATAATAAATTTGGCTGATTAAGTCATCACAAAGTAATTTGAAAGGGTAATTAATAGATATTTGAACAATTTAAATGCAATAAAATCAATTTTAAAACCTTAAAAATTATGAAAAATTATAGAAAAAAATACTTATATGACTTTTGTAAATTGGTAATGATGAAGAAATGGTATTTGAAAGTATGGAGGATGTCTATAAAATATGAGGGCAAAAATTGGGTATCAGCTGGGAGTAGCATTCTTTCTATCTGGAATCGAGTAACAAACTCTCGTAATAATTTAGATTCTCCCTGTGAGATTTTGAATATGTCGGCCTTCTGGGCTTGCACTTTTATGGCCCCGGCATGAGCCTTAATGAAAGAATCCGCGAGCATCTCGAAGGAATTTATGCAATGCTCGGGTAATAATGAATACCACGTTAGAGCTCCTTCGTGAGAGTTTCTCCAAATTTCTTTAGCAACACAGATTCAATTTTGTAAGGAGCTAAATCATGTTCTTTCACCGCCGTTGTGTAGGTAGTAATATGCTCATGTGGATCTGAAGTTTCGTCATACTTTGGAATTTCAAGCATTTTGAATCGCTTCGGAATTAGTTCGGGTGCCGCACTCAGCTTGTACGGTAATTGAACATACTTCTTTGAGTTCGGGCCTTTCAATACTGGTGGCGGGCCTGGGATTTGGTCCATGCGGGCGTTCACTTCCCTCATGAACCATAAAAGTTCATTCTTGAATGGATCGTTTTTGTTGTTGAGACCGGATCTGTTCCCCAAGCCCCGTCGGAGCCAACTCCACCCGTGGGAGTATTGTTATCGACTCTCTGCATTGTTTGGTCTGTGGGAACAACGGGAGGAATTGGATCTCATCTGTTTGCATTATTTGAAGCCCCCGCTATTGCCTGTTTCAGTTCCGTCATAATTTGGTCCGCCGCGTGAGATGACCTAGAATGATTGTTTGTTGTTCTCACAGGACCCTCATCGCATCCACGACATGTTCCTCATCAGCATCATCGGGAGTTGTATCCCTAATCTGTCAAGGGTACTGCTTTTCATGCACCGGCGTGGCATCATTCTCCTCATTGCAGGTGTCACTGATTGAATCCTCGAAATGAGGCTGATCCCCTCGAATTTCAGGGTTGTACGTGTCGTTAACAGTGTTATTTGCCACTTTTTATGATTTTTTCTAAGACAAAATAGTCAAATCGCCTTAGTAAAAAAGGCAAGGATCAATTTAATTGCATGACTGTCTAAGTCCCATGGTGGGCGCCAAACTGTTTACCCGAAAAATGGCACAGTTAAATTTATATGTGGTTCCTAGACAAATGAATTAATTTGATCCTAAAATAATACAATAATTGAAGAAATTTACAATACTTAGCCATGAAATATAGATGAAAATAACAGAGATGACAATTTCGAGACAGTGCTTCGGGGCACAACGATGATGAGATCAAAAAGCGAGAAAGTAAAATTGTATAGAACAGAGTGTAAGTTTAACTAGAAAATTCGTGTTTTTTACAATGATAACTGAGCTCAATATTTATAGCCATGTCTAGGGAAGGAAGTCCTAGGATCACGTCCTCCTTTAATGTCAATTATGAGGGTCATTGATGAAGACGTAATGGTGAACATAAATGTCAAATTCTCTGTAACAGACCGTCGCTCTTAATGCTGCAGAATATTCCTATTAAATGCTACCGGACACAGAGTATTTAACATACCTTTATGAACGTTATCCTTTCTGGTGGCAAGCGGAATGATTGCGTTCGGTCTTCGGTCGTTCCTGTCCTGGGTTCCACGTGTCCTCTCTTTAGACGTCCACGTGTCATATCATATTTCACCCTATACACCCACGAATGCTTAGTGGATATTAATATTTTAATCGGTGAATTTATTACTTGTTCATTCAATGATGAAACTACCAATTCGAAAGTTGTTTACGTGCCTTTCCACAAAGTTTATGTTCTTTCTTGAATATTTATAATGTTTAATTCTTTTATGAAAGTGTGTCACTTGGAAGCAAAGGTGGTTCAACAATATTAGTGGCCTAAAATCAAATTTTAATAAGAGAACTTAAATTTAGTGTTCTTTCATTTTATTTCGTAATTGTTTATCATGTAGTATTCATACTAGACATAAAGTTTTTAACTTCACATAGTAATACTATTATTTATATTGGTAATGATTAATTTATGTTAATAAAATATTAGCTATGTATATGCAATATATCACCTTGAATTTTGTTGTAAAATTTTTTATTACTAATAAAGATTTGAGTAATTTAATTCAAAGCTATAAAATATTTCTACCGTTAAAAAATAGATAACAAGTGTGGTCAGACCCCACTTGTAAAAATCACTGGATTTGTTGTTATTGTTGTTGTAATATTGCACTCTTTTTATCTTTTTTATAAAAAAAATTATACCTTTTTTTACAAATTACAATTTTATCTTAAGCGGAGATATTATTATGTATTCCACTATTAATATTTTTTGGGCATCAAAAATTTGGGGGCCTAAAAGCAAAAATTTTACTAGCCCCTCCCCTAGGCCATCAATGCTTGGAAGGTTGTGACTTTACATGAAAAGATGTGTCTATATTTTTGTATCGACATGACTGTTCATGAATGTATGTATATTGGTCTATAATATGGTGAACCAATCGATGAAAATGACAAAAATTTATAGCAAGTTGCATTTGCTTCTTGAATAAAGGTGCTATAATTTGCATATCATATAGACTTGTATTCTATCACAGAACAAGAATAAATAGCATAAAATTTCTAGAAAAGGCGGAATGCTTGTAAAATGTGTTAAATATTAAAATGTTGTGGCCACAACTGATGCCAATCATTCCAGTTGTTGTTATAATATAATATTGCTACATTAAGTCTAGTCAATAATCTGATATGCAATTGAAAGTCGAGATGTATTAGTCTATGACATAAGAAAGTTTGCATTGAAATGTCATGGCAATGAAACGAGTCTTGAGATATTTGAAATATACTTAAAATATGCTTTGTACTACAATAAGTATCCTGCTATACTGGAGGGATATAGTGATGCAAATTACATTGTCGATTTGATTGTTTCTAAATCCACAAGTGGATATACTTCACAGTCGGTGGATGAGTGGTGTCGTTGAAATCATCCAAATAAACATGCATTTCCCGCTCTACAGTGGATGCTAAGTTAATAGCCTTAAATAAGGCCGGTAAAGAAGCAGAATGGCTCCAGAATTTCTTCAAGATATTTCATTTTGGCCCAAATCGTTGGCACCTATATGCATACATGTGATAGTCAAGTGGCAATAGGAAGGGTTGGGAACGTTATGTAATAGAAAGTCTCGTCATATATGATGAAAAGATAAAACCGTGAGACAACTACTCTCTAGGAAAATTATCATAATTGATTATATAAAGTCAAGTGATAATGTGTTGGATCACTTACAAAAGGCCTAGCTAGAGAGGTAGTTGAAAGATTATTGAGGGGAATGTGACTATAGCCTAAAACAAGTCATTGTGGTGGTAACTCTACCTAGAAGACCGGAGATCCCAAGATCTAGGTTCAAGGAGATCAAACAAAGTCATTAATGACAGTTCAACATTGTCAAATAAAAATTTTTTTGGTTCATATTCGTGATGAAATAATGTTTAGTACCAAGGATAAAGCGTTAAGGCTTTTTAATGAATTCTAAGTTTGATACAGAGTATACCAAATAGTGTATATATGTGATACCATGGTTAGGAATCACCTAGGTAAGTGTGAAATGTTAGCCGCTTCAAGAAGAATTCTGTAAGGCCAATTCTCTATGTACTTATGAAATCAGGCGGTGTTCATGACTGAAACGAACACGATAATGAGAACAAAAGAAGGTTAAGGGTTGATTGTATGACACATGGTTTTAGGTATACACCAAAGCTCAACGGTTCAAAGACATCAAATCTATCGATTGATCAAGTATATCTGACATATGTCCACTGCAAAAAGTTCAAAGCGAAATATACTTATTCAGATGTGATTAATCCTTACTTGCGAATTATACAAAATTTTGCATGTTTTTAAACATATTGTCATTTCCCATTCATATGGTGGATTGTTGGATTTTTTCTTAAAGGATATGAATGAGAAATAAAAGAGGCACCTTTTGGATTGCACCTTTCAGTCTTACTTTTTAATTCTCTATAAATTTAGAGGCTTGGCCTTAACTTTTATACAAAAAAAAAAAAAAATGAAAACTTTTCCTTCCTCCATATTATTTTTTTTCAAAAGAAAACATAAGTGTCAAGTGAGATTTGTTCCGTTTGTTGAGTTTGCTGAAATTCTGTAATTTGTATTGCTAATATTACATAATAGTTACTTTTCCCTTCTTCTCTAGATATTATTTTTTCCAAAAGAAAACATAATGTCAAGTGTGATTTTTTTCCGTTTGTTGAGTTTGCTGAAATTCTATAATTTCTATTGCCAGTATTACATAATAGTTGTTTTCTTTTATCTTGGGAGGAATTAATCCAACAATCTTGGGCAACAGTGAGAGAATTAAATTTCTTAAAAAAATACAGTCTTCTGTTAGGCTCGGAACTTTTATTTTCTGTTTTGTTTATTGAACTAATGTTTCTCTGCTTCTCTAATTTTCTAGTTTTGAACCCAGTTTCACTAACAGTTTACATGAAAAAGTTCTCTACTATTAGTGGTGGCAAAATGGTTAAAAAAAAACAGTTAACCACCCATATTATCCACTAAAAAATGGGTTGGATAATGAACTTTTTAAAAACGGGTCAAATATGGATAAGAACCATATTATCCATTTGGAAAATGAATAACCAATGGATAACTATTGGGTTTAACTTTTACACTTGTAAAACCTCAAATTGGGGATTATTCAAGTTTGGGAGAATAGAAATTCTCCCAAAAGTGATCATATTCAAGAAGCCATGGATAATATGGTTATCCATATTATCCGCTGGTTAACCCGTTTTTTATCTGTATTAAATATGGGTCAGATCGAATAATTTATTCATTTTTTCATTACTCATTTTCGATTCGTTCCATATCCAACCCGATCTGCTCGTTCGCCACCCCTACCTACTATTGTTAATTACATAATGGTGCCCAAACATCACCGTGAAGACGTGAATCAATGATGTGTCAAATTGGAGGGCTGAAATTGCAGAAGAATAAGAATATGAAAGACGAGCAGCCAACCTTTGGAGACATGAGAGAACAAAAGGCTACAAGGTCATTCACGTAAAAAGACAAATTGGATCTTACATTTCCTTCCATTTGACCCAATTTAAAGAACCTTATCATTTTAAATTTTAGCCCTTAATTAAAGAAGGGCCACCCTTATCCTGAAAGCCACTTTTATCTATAAGAGAAAATCTGATTTTTTGTCTGCACAGTTGCCCCACTCCATCCATTTTTATCATCGCCTTCTCATAGAGCATAGTATCAATTATCAGCCAATCAATTGGAACTGAAATTTAAAAATATATCATGTGGGAGAACACCACCGAGGGTTGTGGACCTTGCGACGAATATAAATAATTTTCTGGTCTTAAATTCGAGCTACGTGAACGAATATTCTAATAGGGAGTATTTTCTTTTTTAATGAGCTTTATGCTGTACATATGATTCCCTAAACGAGTAATGTAACCGAGTGGAAAATTAAAAAAAAAAAGTGTGAGGATAAACTTATTTTCAACTTATTTTTTCTAATAATTACTTCGCCCTTTTGTTTTATGACACTGTTATAATTTAAAGAAGTGGATTTTTTTATAACATTTTATATAAACTTTTCGTAAATTATTTTAGAAAAATAGTACGGGTTAGCCAGTTTTCGGACTGATAATTGAAAAATAATCAGCGTTTGCAAAGTCATTGAAAAATAGTCACTATTTTGTTGCAACACCGAACGGTCCAGTATAATATACTGGAGATTGGTGCACTTGTGTATGAATTTCCAGCATATTATGCTGGAATTCTAACACATGAAAAATTCCAGCATAATACACTGTGGCTATTTTCTTATTACCACTTGTGAATCTGATAAATATTGTGCCTTAACTTTTGTATTTTCAAAGGATATATATTTAAAGAAAACTTACCGGATTTTCCCCCCCCCAGAAAACCTAACGGATTAACTTGGGAGTTTATATAATAATTAATTAATTATAGTTGACACGAAGATAGTTAAATTTGAAACCTTTTTCTTGTTAAAATAATGAGGCGAGAGGATGAGAATATATATTCAATATTCTTTTGGAGGATTTTGTCAACATTATCGGAGATCAAAAATAGAAGTTGCATTTCTTTTGAAAAAAGATACAAGCCGATACAGTTTCTATACACTGAATGTAATAAAATGAACCGCAAAGGGTCAAATATATCCCGTGCTATGAGAAAATATTTAAGTATATTTCTTGTTATATTGTGGGTTTAAATATACTTTTGCTATAATATTATTGGTTCAAATATATTTCTTTTTTGTTATGTTTGTTCAAGGTGGACATCCATTATTACGTGACATTGATATTTGATGAAGTAAATGTCACAAAGCATGTCAACTCAGCACCCCTAATTTATATATAAAAATTAAATTTTAAATACAATATTTTTTATGATAACAATCATGATGGTAATAGTAGTAAAAGGAAAAGAAAAATCAATGGTGAATAAGGAATACATTTAAATATTTTATGACAGTACATGAGTTTATTTCACCGTTTTTCCTATGAATATAGACATGTAAGATAATACCCACCTCCCATTGGTACCCACTTTACAGGGCAATATAGTCAACTATTTCATGGTTGAATGAAAATTGCTGGATGGCTCGACCGTAATATCGTAAGATTACCGGGGCAAATATGTCAGTGCAGCTTGCATAAATACCCGATTGTTTCCTCTCCAATCCTACTTCCTCTCACGAGAATCCTGTGAAATCTTCTCCTCTCACGCGAATTTGGTTCTTGCGCCACAGTTTTCTAGGGTTTCTCTCTTTTTCTGATTTAACAATCATATATTCCCTGTAAGTATTCTCAAAAGATTCTCATCTCTAATCTCTGTTGTGTTAATATTTTTGTTGAATTTGTTTTCTGATTCGTTTGTTTCGTTGATGTAGGGTTATTGGAGGTTGATTTTAATTTATTCGGTGATAGACAGATTTAAACAAATTTATAAAGTCTGATATCGTAAGTATTCTATTTATTCTTATTTAATCATCCTGTTGTTGTCTCAATTATAAGGAATCTGTTATTTTCATAAATTTTCTTTGTCTTTTATCTAAACTTAGTGATTTTCTGGAACAATAGGCTATAATGTTGTATTTGTTAGGTCGTGTGTATTTTAGATGGAACGGATGATTTAAATTCTTCGAGATCCGCAGCCTTTATTTGATCCTTTTGCAGTTATAGATTTTGATTTTAGGAGTCACTATGTTTTTTAGGTTAATTTTCATGTAGAGAATATGCATATAATTGATTAAAAGAAATTGTTGGGTGGGCTGTGTGTACATGGTTTGAGTATATACTCTTGATTGGATTATTTTTTCATTTCTACATAATGAATAACTATTTTCTTTATTGTTACAACAGTTTTTTTTTTAAGGGCCAACAAATGGTTTTCTTTATGGTTTGAATTTTGTTAATTTCTATTTTGAAATTCCAAGTGACGCTTTTATGTAGTCCCTCTATTCCAGTTTATGTAGCATTTCTTTTTTAATGGAGAAGACAGTTTAGGGAAGTAGATGTTAAATGTTATGGCATGTTTTAAAGTCTTCGGTTTTTTCTTTAACTCCATTGCTAGTCAAACTATGACACATAAATTGAAATGGAGGGAGTAGTGCTTTTCATAGAGGTTGTAAAAAACTAGAGATCATGATGTACATACTGTTTAAATAACTTCAATATTTCCAAGTCGACTTTCTAAAAGCTTTTGCAGAAAAATAAAATAGAGATGGAATTATTAATAATAATGGGCTAAATAATAAGGAAATGGAGTTTAGATATCAAGCTATTGATCTAACATGTTAGGATTATGCTATTCATTCCCTCTACCCCAAGTGTCTTATTGTGCTCATATCAGTGCTCAATATACCTTTCCTTGTATTTCCCGAAAATCTGAATTCGGTTTCTTATTTTATTTCTTTTGACAGAAAAAATTCTCAAAGCAAGATTGAGATGTTCAGGAAATATAGGGAAATAAAATAAAATAGAAGCTGTTACATTGTAGAAATACTGAAGGAATCAATAATTACTAATTGAAATAATAGGGTTTCCTCTTCAGTTAAATAGATTTTGAGTAAGACTTTCTTCTTGAAAATATATTTTCAACGAGCTGTGTTGTTTCTTAATTTCTTTTGGCCGATGCATGGAAAACTATAAGTAAAATTCTATCTACTTGCATTAAATTGGAATTATTGTGTCTTTATCATAATGAAAATAAGATGTGTGCCATGTACAAAGGATGTTTGCTTTATAGATTACCAAAGTATGTTAAATTTTTTACTGAAGTATTAGTGGTTACCATGAGTACTATTTGCAGTTTTTGCTGACCGGTATCCTAATCTTAACGCATGGTTTCTGGTAGAAGTACATGGTACAAAGTGATAGGAGTTTTACTCGACTTAACCTTGAGCTTAATTGGCATTTTTCTCATTATAAGTTTGCATGTCTTAGGACTTAAAAAAAAATTATGTAGGGTAACATAGAAATATGTGCATACTTGCTCTCTTTTGATCTCCTCTAGTAAGTAGTTGTAAGCTGACGCAATTTCTGTAAATCCTATCTTGGATTGTTCATGGGGATCTATGGTTGTATTGTTATTGACATGAAGTATCTGTCCACTTAATACGTACTGCTCCAGTAATATCATTAGCGTTATCAGCTCTTAGAATTCCTTAAAGAATAGTTGAGCACAAATGCTAGTTAAACTGTTCATTTATAAGTATATTTTTGAGCCTTTAAGTTATTATCTATGCGTTTTACTTTTTAATCGCGGTTAGGTATTTGGTTTGGTTTCGGATTATATTTACTCTTCTTTTCATTTAAGCTCTTGGATATCACCAGTTTAGAACCTACTTATTTCTAGTTTCATTTGGCATCTGATTGTATGATGTCATAAACCACAGATAAAAATCAGGCCTGCAAATATGCCATTTGCATTCTTTACCCTTCAGGATGTAATAATGGGAATGCATTTGATTTTAGGTCATCTGACCCTTCCTGTCATTTTGGACTCCTTGTGAAACTTTTGTTGTTGTTCGCAATTTGCCATTCTGACTGTTTAAGTTGTTATCTGACCCTTCCTGTCATTTTGGACTCCTTGTGAAACTTTTGTTGTTGTTCGCAATTTGCCATTCTGACTGTTTAAGTTGTTCTTATTATGTTACTGTGTTTCAATGCTATCTGAAGTTTTAGTTATTTTATTGGCAGATCCAGGTGAATGATCTAATGGAGTCTAAAGGTGGTAAAAAGTCTAGTAGTAAATCCTTAATCTACGAAGCACCCCTCGGCTACAGTATTGAAGACGTTCGGCCAAACGGTGGAATCAAGAAGTTCAGATCTGCTGCTTACTCCAACGTAAGTATCTGGATTTCATTTGTTTTGGATATGAACCTTAGATATGAGCTTTAAGAATTTTATCATTCTGATCACTTGCAACTTTCTTATTTTTGTATATGTGCAGTGCGCTCGCAAACCATCCTGACATTCCTTAAGCTTCTTTCCTGCAACGTGTCTCCTGGCACAAAAAAGAAAAAATCCCAAAAAAATTTTCTTCTGTCAGTTGTTTTTGTTGTTAAACCCTCGCTCCTTTTCCTCAATTTCTTCCTTCTGCTGTTTTCTGCTCTTGCTCTCCTTGGCTGTGAACAATTTCCTTTAGAAGATCATTTGTTGCTGTGAACATATTTTCATCATGGAAGTGGCATTACCAGTTTCTGCCATAGGTTTTGAAGGTTATGAAAAGAGGCTTGAAATTGCATTTTTTGAACCTGGCCTTTTTGCTGATCCTGAAGGAAAAGGACTTCGATCACTGTCAAAAGCACAATTGGATGAGATTCTAGGACCTGCTGAGTGCACCATAGTTGATTCTCTTTCTAATGAGTGTGTTGACTCTTATGTCCTCTCTGAGTCGAGCCTTTTCATTTATTCTTACAAGATAATCATCAAGACCTGTGGTACCACAAAATTGCTTCTCTCAATTCCTGCCATCCTGAAGTTGGCTGATACCCTTTCACTCAAAGTGCAAGCTGTGAAGTATACCCGTGGGAGTTTCATTTTCCCTGGGGCTCAGTCGTTTCCTCATCGTCACTTCTCTGAAGAAGTTGCTATTCTTGATAGCTACTTTGGAAAGCTTACTTCAGGCAGCAAAGCTGTGATTTTGGGAAGTCCTGACAAACTTCAAAAATGGCATGTTTACTCTGCTTCGGCTGGAGCTACTCAGTGTAAGAACCCTGTGTACACTCTTGAGATGTGCATGACTAGTTTGGATAGGGAGAAGGCTTCTATATTTTACAAGACTGAATCTAGCTCGGCAGCTCAAATGACTATTAGATCCGGCATAAGGAAGATCCTTCCCAATTCTGATATATGCGATTTCGAGTTTGATCCTTGTGGTTACTCCATGAATTCTATTGAAGGAGCTGCACTTTCTACTATTCATGTTACACCTGAAGATGGTTTTAGTTATGCTAGCTTTGAAGCAGTTGGATATGACTTTAAATCCTTGGGTCTGGGGTTGCTGATTAAGAGGGTGCTGGCATGTTTCCAGCCTGATGAGTTTTCTATTGCTTTGCATGCTGATGTTGCTCTTGAGCTATTGGAGAATACATGCTCTTTCGATGTTAAGGGCTACTCTCTTGCTGAGTGGAGCCCAGAAGAACTTGGTAAGGGTGATTCTATTGTCTACCAGAAGTTTGCTAGGAGTTCCTTCTGTGAGTCTCCAAAGTCTGTTCTGCAGGACTGCTGGAAAGAGGAAGAGAAAGAAGAAAAGGAGTGGTGTTGAGGGTCGTTTAGTTCAATTACCGGTGTTGTTTCTGGATGTTTTCTGGTGTCTAGTTGTGGTGTTGCTCCTTGTTTCTCCAAATAATGGACTTCATGTCCTGATTTTCTGTTGTTTGAATTCGTAACAAAAATTGTGCGGAGTTTGGCTTTTTGGTTCTCTACTAGAAGCCCTATTGCTTGTATTTTGGATTATTACCTCATTTGATTGTTCTCAGTCCACCTACTTAAAAATGTGATTTTTGTTCTGTAGTTGGCATTTTTTTCTTCCTGGATTTGCAACCTACCTTGTTTTACCATTTGTTCTAGTGCTGGCCATTAGCTACCACAGATTTGCTGTATAAAAGAGACGAGAAGTAGTGCCTAAAGCAACTACACACAAAGAAAAGATGTATTAAGTTGTACAATATCTAGCTTATCCCAACACCAATACAACTGCTTAAGAGCCCGATACATTTTCATGGAACTTGGATGTACTGTACACCAAGAACAGTGCACTCCTTCCTGAGTGGCTTCAGGTCATCTATGTCTAGCACACAAAGGCGATGGTTAAAGCTGCAACATACCATTGTTAAAGTCTATTATTTCCCTCTATAACCTCTTTCTAAAGCTCGCATAAAATCTGTCTTGCATGGCTAGCCTTGATACACTCCTACAAGTAGGACTAAGATCACCCAAGCTAACAGCTTTCCTATTTCCTCAACGTGTTAGTCGCACCCTACTGCCTTCTAGACTTAGAACTTGTATAGCAGATGCCCTCCTGGTAAGGGGAAGACGAGCTAGACTGCTTATTTTTTCAACTGAACACATCTGCCGCCACTCTGGCTTTGCCCTGATGACAAAGAATGATACTAGAGAACCCCTCCATGGAACATCTTTGGATACCTGGCTAAACCAAGAAACTGTGTATTTCTTTAGCAGTCGTGGGTCTAAGCTATTTCTAACTGCCTCGATGTGTAAATTCCCCACCTTGATTAGTTTCGTATAAACATTTTCTTTAATAGTGTGACTTGTATTATATGGCATTTACCTTCGTGAGCCGGATTTATTGGAAACAGCCTCTCTACCTTCAAAGATAGAAGTAAGGTCTGCGTACACACTCTTCTCCTCAGACCCCACTTTGTGGGATTATATCTATACTGGGTTTGTTGTTATTTTCATGAATGTGGTTTAACTATAAACTCAATAAATTTAAACATATCTTAGACGCTAAATATATAATTCCTCTTTTACACAAGTTTAACCATTTACTATAGTCTTTTTATTCATCAGTAGCACTTACCTTAACGCTTTAAAGCCAAATATAAAATTGATCTCAACATCCTACAATTGACTCTAAACATCCCTTCAAGCAGTCCAATTCAAGTTTTATAGTAGTGTATTGGAATCTTTTATTTATTCATTCACCACGGATTTTAGCATGTATAATAATGCTTATTAACTAGTCCATCACAAAAATTTCCCCCTTGATTACTTCCATATTATTAGATCAAAATATAGGAAAATAAGCACAAGCTAGCAACCAGTGAGAGCAATTTGCACTTTAGATTCGCCCAATCCATTGAGTAAATCAGGGCACCAGAGAGTTGGGTATTTGGTGCAGCCACCATCTCAATATTGTAAGAGGACAGTAAACTCGAGAATGCAAATACTCCTATAGCCACTGCTATTGAAAATACAGCCAGCGTTCGACAACACAAGGCTACTTTGTAAAAATTACACGGGATATTTTATTTGGTCGCCTCCATTTAATCTATACTTATTTTTTTTAAAAGTTTTAACCTGTACCCACTGCCTCTTTCTCCTCCTCCTTTTCACCTTCGTTTTCTTCTTCTCCTTCTTCTTCTTCAGGTAACAATGATTTTATATGGTGGTTGTGAACATATTTTAATGTAGTTTATGATATTTTACAATAGTGAGCTGTTATGACACTTTATTTTTTACTATTGCTTAAGGTTTCTTCTTCTTCTTTTTCTTAATTGCAAAATGGGTTCATTAGATTTATTGTTGTTTTGACAAATTGATGATTGGAGTTTGTTCCTGATGATATTTGGAGGTTATGTCTCAAATTTGAGCTCAATTGGAGTAGATTTAGGTATTAAATCGTATATTGATTGTTATAATTGGAAGAACAAATTTCTGTTTCGGGGCATTTTGCACTTCAAGCCTATGCGGCCTTAAGTGCATAAAAACATTGGTTGCACATCAGACTTTTGGCCTTAAGTGCATCTGAAGTGTAATTTTTCACTTCAGATTTATTGGCCTTAAATGTAGCAAAACGTTTGTTGCACTTCAGACCTTTTGGCCTTAAGTACATCTGAAGTGTAATTTTTCACTTCAGACTTATTGGCCTTAAATGTAACAAAACGTTTGTTGTACTTCAGACCTTTTGGCTTTAAGTGCATCTGAAGTGCAATTTTTAACTTCAGACTTATTGGCCCTAAGTGCATGAAACCATTGGTTACACTTTAGACCTATTTGGCCTTAAGTGCATATGAAGAGCAAATTTTCATTTCAGACTTATTGGCCTTAAGGGAATAAAAACGTTTGTTGTACTTCAGATTTTTTGGCCTTAAGTGCATCTGAAGTGCAATTTTTCACTTCAAACTTATTGGCCTTAAGTGCATCTGAAGTGTAATTTTTCACTTCAGACTTATTAGCCTTAAGTGCATGAACTTATTGGTTTCACTTCAGACCTATTTAGCCTTAAATGTATTTGAAGTGCAATTTTTTCATTTCAGACTAATTTTTTTTAACTTCAGACCCGATAAGTGTGAAGTTGATCGTAAAGTGAGTACGCTTGTAGACCTTTTTGCAAAATCGGTATAGATTCAATTGTGACCCCAAAACCGGGTTTAGATGCAAAAGCCCCGACTACTTTGGGCTGGTTTTCTCGCATAGATTCCGACACCATGGACCCTGTGAATGCAAATAACAGTGACAACATAAATGCATGAAAAACAGCAGGCTTTCTCGTGAATACTATAGTTGGTACTAGGTTGCCATCTATTCTCTCCGATGGAAGTTGTAGAAGTGCAAGAACTGTCAGATATGCAATTCGGAATATGGCATCTTGACTTGAGTGGCTGTGGGATATTCATCTTTGCCACTAAATGGTCGTTTTCTTGACTCATCACTTGTTACCTTCATAAGCACTTACTGTGAAGAACTTTTTGTTAGGAATTGGGGTATTATGGCTTATGCTGTTGCACTTTTATTGAGGGGAAAACTGCATCGATCTTATATATTGGAAATCACGAACGAAAAGTGTAAAAACGCGTAAATAGGGGAGGCCCGGAAAAAAGAGTGGTGTGTTTCTCGGTACTTTCTCTGTCACATCTCAAAAGTGATGAACTTGAATGAACGCTTGGAAATTTCCCTGAAATTTCCCTGAAATTTCCCTGAAATTTCCCTGAAATTTTCCATCAAAAGAAAGTACATAGTTCTATTGTTTGTCTTCCTATAATTATTTTGGTATCCAGAATTCACTATTCCCACTAATTATTCCATCCCGCCACGTCAAGCCTATCAAAGGGAGTAACGGTCCATACTAGGTTTTTTTTTTTTTTTTTTTTTTTTTTTTTTTTTTTTTTTTTTTTTTTTTTTTTTTTTTTTCTGAAGGCTTGAACTCATGATCTCTGAATTCAACCTTTACGTGATAGTTCTATTTATCCATTAACGGTGTACATATATCAGGTTGGTTTAAATTTTTTAATTATCAAACCAAATTATGGTGTCGAGTTTTTAAATTTATAAATCAAACCAAACCAATAAATTCGGATTTTTCAATCTCGATTTTTCTCAGGTTTTTCGATTTTTCTCAAATTTTTCGATTTTTTTTTCGGATTTTCGAATTTTCGATAAAATCTTCATAGCACAAAATATGTAACTTGTGTATCAAATATTTCTTTCGTCCTAGTAAGAAACAACTATATAATGTATTTTTCAAGAAAATAATACAATAATATGAGATAAGTCATAGCAATAAAAAAGATCATGCTAAAACAAGTATTCAATAAAAAAGATAATAAAATTGCATAAAGCAAGTATTGCTAATTAATAAGCCATAATAAAAATTAACATAAGCTAAAAATACAATATAGATCACGCTAAAACAAGTATAACTAATAAGTACTATTAATTACATAAGCAAGCACTAAAGAACAAGATAAACTAAGTTATGCATTTTCATTATAAAGTAATGTAAAACTAAAAACAGATATCCAACAATATCATCATTTCTAGTGTTGAATTGATTTTTTTTTTGTTAGCATTAGTATTGATTTGAACTTTATTTGAGTTACTACATTTATGAGCTATAAAATTTATATACCATTTCAAGAATGTTAAGTCCAAACTTGAAATAATACGTTAAAAGATAAAACTGTGAAAAAGTTTAAGAAATATTTATAAATTATATTACAATAAATATTTATATGTATAAAATACTTTAAAAGTAATATAAATGTACTATCGAGTTGGTTTGGTTTCGGTTTAACTTTTGTTAAGTTAAAACCGAACCAAACCTATTATAGTCGGGTTTTTTTTCAATACCAAACCCAATCAAACCAAACCACAATCAGATTTTTTTCCGGTTTGACTCGGATTATCGGTTTGGTGCGATTTATCAGTTTTCTTGGTACACCCCTATTATCCCTTTTATATGATGTAGTAATTGACTTCACAAAATGTTTAAGTTTTAGTTAAGATTTTGGGCTCAGGGGTTTGGACAATATTTTCTTGTAGTTGAAAAACAAGTATTTGATAGTAAAACAATATTAAAATAATTGTTAAAGAGTTCATTTGACGTAGTCACGTTAAACTTTAAAATTTGAACAGCATGATGAACTTGAATTGTTCAAACTATAAAAGTTGTACTGAAATAAAATAGTGTCTTATATATATTTTAAAATGTGTAAAGAAGAAAAACAAATACAAATAAATTGGGACGTGACAAATACAGTATTTGAAATTTAAGCATATTCAATTTATAGTTTTGCAGATAGACATGATCAGATATTTATTTTGGAGTTTTGAGCTTAGAAGCGGTATGTACAACAACTAGTTTACGTTGATTTTTGTGTAACATTTGTGACAATTTCGATAAAGAGTGTTCTTAATTGAACAACATTAACAACATTTCCTTTTTTTTTCTTTATTAAAAACTAGTTTTTTACACACTAAATCTCATGAAAAAGTAATATTAGTTGCAATACTACAACTTCTTAATTTGTGTATTTCCATTAAAATTTGAGTTCTGAGTATGTTTATACGTTGATATAGTTGTTTGTGAGTTGCTTGGATGATCTGGAATAAACTCGAAGGGTGTTGAATGTACACAACCCAAGTCTTCTCTGCAACAGGCCCAACTCAATGATTGATACTTTTAGTAATTTTAGCATTGTAATATTAGGCTACAATTTTGGTCTTAGTAGGATAGCCTCTTTTATATTTCATTGTATAGCCATTTCATGTAACCACATAAATACTTAGGACTGTTCTAAAAAGAGACGGATTATTCATTTCAATAAAAAAATTTAGATATTTTCTCTCATTTTCTCTAACTCTCTCTCTCAAGATTAGGGTGTTTCCTCCACGGAAATTACCTCTTAGCTTCCACAAATCCAACCATTAACATGGTATCAAAGTAGGATACGAGTTCCTATCGTTACTTACCTTCATCCGATCATACCCGTAAAGCTCGTCGATTACAGTTTTAGGTTTTATCGAAACCCTAGTTCCGATTTGGGGGTTTTCTTCGACTGGGACAAAATTTAACCTCAGCTATGATTTTTGGAGGTCTCGTGACAGTTTGCTGGTGGTGTTTCTCTGAGTTCAACCGGTATTCATCCCCCTCCTTCAGAATTTAGTCCGCTTTGAAGGCCCTGTCTTTTTCTAGTAGCGAAAAAGGACGGTACTCTCTTCTCTAATCCCTAATTGCATGCTTTAATTTGTGATGATTTTTTTACTGTGATTGAGAACTTTTGGATGCATAATGGGTGACGAACATGTGAATCCTTCTAGTCAGTCCGATGGTTTCACTATATTCACTATAGATCCATTACATCCCCTTTATGTTCATCCCAGAGACAGCTCTGGCACTCACCTAGTATCTCCTTCTTTCGATGGTACTGGATTTGTTGCCTGGCATAAAAGTATATTGGTTTCCCTTTCTGCCAAAAATAAACTAGCATTAATTGATGGTCGTCAGTCTAGACCTTCCAATATTTCACTCTATCATCCCTACTGGGAAAGGTGTAATGACATGGTGGTCGCTTGGATCACTAATTCCTTATCTAGAGACATTGCTACTAGTTTTCTAGGTTATGACACTGCAAAAGAGATTTGGTTGGACATAAATGAGAGTTTTGGTCAGTCTAATGATTCTAAATTCATTCAGATACAAAGGGAAATTGGGACTATTTTCCAGGGTACCCTAGACATAGCCTCTTATTTCATCAAATTTCGTAGCCTTTGGGTTGTGCTTCAAACTGATTGTGTAGGTCCTACATGTTCATGTGGTGCTCTACCCAAATTCCTTGATGAAATCAAACTATTTTGGTTCTTGGCTAGACTGAATGAGTCATATAGTACTGTCAAGAGCAACATCCTTATGATTTCACCACATCTATCAGTTAGTAAAGCCTATTCCATGCTATAATATGATGAGAGACAAAGGGAAACTTCTCCAGCTCCAAGTTTTTCCAATGATTCTGTTTCCTTCTTTGCCTCCTCTACTCCCTCAACATATCCACCAACTTCTAGTGGGCAAATCATTCAATCAGAAGATATTGTTTGAATCAAAGAAACCTGGACAATCTATATTATGCAGATACTTCTAAAAGTCAGGTCATACCATTGAAAAATGCTATAAACTGCATGGCTTTCCTACTGATTTCAAGTTCACCAAGAACAAGAGATTAGCCTCATGTGTTCAAGCTGAGGTTCCTACTTCTACCTCATTAGCTTCACCTATGGAACATTATTCATCTGTCAATCATGGATTCACTACAGAACAATATCAACACCTACTTACCCTCCTGAAGCAGTCACACATCTCTTCTGGATTCTCATTCTGGGGAGAATCATGCCTATGCCCATTTTGCAAGTTTGTTTTGCAGTTCTGTAGTTAAGTCTGTGGATTTTCATGCCTGTGCATCTTTACAATTAAATTTTGATACTTGAATTCTAACCACATGACACCTTACAAATACCTTCTCCACAATCTTCAATCACTAACTAGACCTTACTTAATTACATTATCAAATGGCTACAAAGTAAAAGTTGTATCTACTGGCTCTTTACAACTTAGATATGATATTGTGTTACACAATGTTCTTCTTGTTCCATCTTTTCAGTTCAACTTAATTTCAATCTATCAACTTCTTTTACAACTTCATTGTATTTCAGTTCTCACTACTTCCCATTTCTTTTTACAGGGCCTTCTCTGAAGAGGCTACTGGGAATTGATAAGGTTGACAATGGATTGTACTTTCTTCATCTTGATGGTATTCCATTTGATGTTTCATGTAATGTTTCAACTTCCGTTCCTACTATTTCTCCTGTTTTTAATTCTTCCAATCCCCTCCCCATTAGTCCCTCATGTAATCCATCTCTAGATATTAATAGGACAGGTTTGTTTTGGTGTCAAAG
This sequence comes from Nicotiana obtusifolia, assembly GCA_002018475.1. Taxonomy (NCBI): domain Eukaryota; kingdom Viridiplantae; phylum Streptophyta; class Magnoliopsida; order Solanales; family Solanaceae; genus Nicotiana; species Nicotiana obtusifolia. Next base: position 88,718 of record MCJB01012418.1, read on the forward strand.
AATGGGTCACATGCCTTTCAATAGAATAAAATCTGTTCCTTTTATTTCCTCACAAGTTTCCCCTAAACAATCCTTTTTATGCCCTATCTGTTATGGCTAGACAACAAAGGCTGCCATTTTCTGATAGTACTACTAAATCTACTGCTCCTTTTAAGTTGGTCCACATTGATATATGAGGATCTTATAACACTGCCACTTATAATGATTTTAGATACTTCCTCACTTTAGTGGATGATTGCACTAGGGTAACCTGGACTCATCTACTTTCTAGCAAAAGCAATGCCTTGTCTGTTCTTAAGGCTTTCACTTATATGGTACAGACTCACTTCCACGCTTCAATTTAGACCTTCAGGTCTGATAATGCCTTTGAACTAGGCTCCAGTCTAGAATCCAGGTCTTTCTTTACTTCCTAGGGGATCCTACACTAGACCACCATTCCTTACACACCACAACAGAATGGTGTTGTGGAAAGGAAACACAAACATCACTTAGAAACCTCCAGAGTTTTATTATTTCAATCCAACTTACCTATTAAATTTTGGGGTGATTGTGTCCTTACAACCACTTACCTCATCAATAGGTTTCCCTCTACTGTTCTTAACAACATATATCCCTATGAGAAGTTACATGGTCATTCACCTGCTTATGATCATTTTAGATCCTTTGGATGCAATTGTTTTGCTACCTCTCCTAAGCATAGTAGAGACAAATTTCAGTTCTTTCATTTTCCTTGGCTACCCTTGTGGCAAGAAAGGGTACAAACTGCTCAATCTATCCTCTCAATCTATCTTCTACTCTAGAGATGTTGTTTTTCATGAGCACGTCTTTCCCTACTCTAGTAATTCTTCCAATCCTTCCTTCTCTTCACCTTCTATATTTGTTGATGTTCCTGCATCTAGTCCACCACCTGTTGTTTCTCCTTATCCTACATTTCCTCCTATTTCCTCTCCTCCTGTTGTTCCATCTCCCATCTCTTCTTCTCCTTTCTCTCCTAGTACTATTCCATCTACCTCACCATCATCTTCTACCCCACCTACTTCTTCTCATCCTCCATCTATTCCTTATCTTAGAAAGTCTCTTAGAGTGTCCCATCCACCTCCTCACTTGGCAAACTATGTCTATTCTGCCCCTATTTTCACTGCTTCTAAAATGACCACCACAAATTTGCACTTGCATGAGCCTCAGTACTATCCAAAGGCTGCTTCTCATCCTGCTTGGCAAGAGGCCATGCTAAAGAAATTTTAAGCACTAGAGGTTAATAACACCTGGGAGATTGTCCATATTCCCCTTAACAAAAAGCCTAGCCCTTGCAAGTGGGTGTACAAGATCAAATAGAAGTCTGATGTTTCTGTTGAAAGGTACAAGGCAAGGTTGGTCATTAGGGGTGACACTCAAAAAGAGGAAATTGATTACAATGAGACATTCTCCCCAGTTGTCAAGTTTACTACTATCAAATGTCTTCTATCTCTTGCTGTCAAGAGAAACTGGACTGTCTATCAACTTGATATAAATAATGCCTTCCTCCATGGTGATCTCCATGAGGAAGTCTACATGAAGGTTCCCCTGGGCTGCAGGTTTTTCCTACTACTTCTTCTTCATTTCCTTTGGTTTGCAAGCTCAAAAAGTCTCTGTATGATCTTAAGCAAGCCTCCAGATAATGGTTTTCTAAATTGTCTGAGGCTTTGTCTACTAGAGGCTATATTTCTAGCATGAATGACTATTCACTTTTCACCAAGTCTATCTCTACTTCCCTTACTGTTCTAGCAGTGTATGTCGATGACATTTTATTAGCTGGGGATGATGTTGTTGAATTAGACAGTGGTAAGCAATTCCTTGATCAACAATTCAAGATTAAAGATTTGGGGACAATCCACTATTTTCTTGGTTTGGAAGTCACTAAATGTCCTCAGGGCTTTATAATCGGTCAACAAAAGTTCACTAATGACTTGTTGGCAGAGTTCCAATGCCAGAATTTTTCCCCTATTGTGACTCCCCTTGATGCTTCTGTCAAATTGTATGTTGACATGGGTGCCTCATTGCTTGATCCCATCACATATAGGAGAATTGTTGGCAAACTCAACTTTCTCCAACATACAAGGTCTGATATATCTTTCTGTGTCCAACAGCTAAGTCAATTTCTTCAGGCTCCTCAAGTTCCACATATGCTTGCTGCCCTTCACGTGTTAAGGTATCTCTCCACTGCACCTGATTTAGGGATCCTTCTGTCTCCTTCTTCTGATTTCTCTATCAAAGTCTACTCTGATTCTGATTGGGTTGCCTGTGCTGAGTCAAGAAGGTCCGTTTCTAGTTTTTATATTACACTTGTTGGTTCCCCATTCTCCTAGAAAAGCAAGAAGCAGCCTACTGTTTCATTATCTTCTGCTGAGGCTGAATACATGGCTCTTAGAAAGGTTGTTGCAAAGGTTTCATGGCTGGTCCGAGTACTGGATGATCTTGGTTTACCTGTTTCTGCCCCTGTTCCTATATATTGTGACACTCTAGCTACCTTACCCATTGCCAAGAATCTAGTCTTCCATGAACGGACCAAGCATATCGAAATTGATTGTCATTATGTGCGTGAGAGTCTCAATTCTGGGTTGATATCTCTGCATTTTGTGCCCAGTTCTGCGCAACTTGCTGATATTATGACCAAGCCTCTTCCTGGGCCTCTTCATCATTCTTTACTTGGCAAGCTTGGTGTGCTATCACCCCCAAGCTTGAGGGGGTTGTTGACATACACAGATGTACACAGCCCAAGTCTTCTCTGCAACAGGGCTAGCCCAATGGTTGATACTTTTAGTAACTTTAGCATTGTAACACTAGGCTACAATTTTGGTCTTAGTAGGATAGCCTCTTTTATATTTCATTGTATAGCCATTTCATATAACCACATAAATACTTAGAACTGTTCTAGAAAGAGACGGATTATTCATTTCAATAAAAAGATTAGATATTTTCTCTTATTTTCTCTCTCTCTCTCTCTCTGAAGCTTAGGGTATTTCCACCATGGAAATTCCCTCTTAGCTTTTATATATATATATATATATATATAAAATGCAGGGAAAACGGGAGATGACGTGGCACTATTCACTAGCCAGGATTTGGGTTTATCTTTTTTCTTAGTTTTTAGCGTTTATCTTCATATTTTCTAATTTAGGTGCTCTGAAAAAAAATCCTAAAAAGTCACGCCTTTACCCCAACAAAAATACAAACTGAAAAGTCACGTATTTACTTGTTAATTTCATTAATAATTGCGCTTCCTCTCTTACTCCTCTTCCTGGAAACTGTTGAAGAATCTATCATTTTCTTCTCTTTTACCCAGCTCTAACTCAATCTTTCTTTGTCTTCCTTCTTCAGCAAATATGGCATCTGATTCAATATAATGTATGTTGTGTTTTTCGTTCTTCTTCATGCTCTTTATAGTGCTTTTCAGTTTATTTTCAGAATTATAAAATATTAAGATACATTTGTTTAAGTGTTTGTACTGCGCCTTCTATAAATTACTAGCATACTACTGATTATCTTTATGTTGAATCATCAATTCACTTCTACACTTTATTGCATAAAGGTGTATATATATATATATATA
>MCJB01012418.1:92385-109858 GCA_002018475.1 Nicotiana obtusifolia
TATATATATATATATATATATATATATATATATATATATATATATATATATATATATATATATATATATATTCTTTTTTGTGTTTTCTGCTAAATGATGTCGCCTCAAATCCTAAAGCGTTAAAGAGCATCAATTCCTTAGTAGGAGAAGAAAAAAAGTGCGACGTCGACAAACTTAAGAAACAAAGATGCGATTGGTATAAATATTCACTTATACCAAATGGGCTGTTTGGGCTGAGTTTGGGTTAGTCAAGATGGACTGCACTAATAATTGAGTCAATGCCCAACCCAACCCAAATTACTTGGATCAAGATGGGCTAAACAATGAATCATAATGCAACTTGACCTAACTTTTTACAATGTTATCAACCGTATGAAAATGAGAGGGAAAAGTTTAACCAATCTGCTAATGTAATACTACTACCTTAATAAATCAATCTTTTAGAATCCTGTGTCTCGTCAATTCAAAATTTTAATTCTTTGATTTAATCCTCCTCTCTCTCTCTCTGCTATGGAACTCAAATTTGATACTAATATAATGTTATCTGAAATAAGAGGTTCAGGTTATGCTGAGAATGTGTAAATTCATTTGTAGCCTTCCCAGTCATTCGCTATTTTTGCTAAAATTACATAAATATGAATCTTCTTTGTTTTGTGCTGTGTGAGTCAAACTATCAAATTCAAGAACAACCATTGACATAAAAAAAATTAATAACAACAGATATATATAATTCCTCATTGAAATGGAAAATATTTCTTGGATCTCTTCCAACATGAGCTGTCACCACAATTATCCTGACAAAGCATCACACACCAGAAGTAAAATGAGAAATCACAATTTTGGAAGGTGTGCATAAATGGAGAACTTAATATACAATCAAGTGAAAAACCTGAATCATACCAAGATTCAAACTATTTGAAAGTGTAGCGGCAATTTTCTCCACATCTATTGCAAGGTCCTCCTCTTCAGAATCATCACAAGCTAAAAATAAGAAAATTTAAACAATTGTCAAACTACAAGAAAGTTCATAAAATAAAATTTAGACGATACTAATTATAATGTACCTTGATGCCCATAAATCCAATCTCTAGAACACAACTTAGCTTCTGCATTCTCTGGTAGAATAGAACTCTAGAATTTGCCAATAACTCGACCACCAACACTAAAAGCTGACTCAGATGCAACTGTGCTGATAGGTATACTTAACAGGTCACGAGCCATCAATGAGAGTTCAGGATACTTACTCCTACTATCTTTCCAAAATGTAAGCACGTCTAAATTTTCATTTTCTTTGCGAACTAATACAGGCTCTTCCAAGTATAAATCCAACTATGTCTTTTCTGAACTATATTCAGACGGACTTTCAAATGTGTCAAATTCATCTATTTCGTCCGTGCTGATAGGGAAAACAAGAGTTTGCAAGATGTAGAATAAAAGCAGCTCAGAGCCAAGGATTCAGTCATAAATCTTCCAAATGATACTGATGCTGTTAGTGCACGTAAAGGATCTCCCTGTAACGAGGAATTTTCCTTCTCAGCTTCTAAATGAGAAACTCCCCACATATCAATCTCAAACATATTCAGGGTAGTCAAATTGCAACTGATTTTTCAATCTATTAAACTCATTTCCCCAAACATGCTTATAGAAAAGAAAAAATGAGAAAAATTTCCATTTCTAATTCAGTTTAAATAGCTCATAAACTATGAAACAACAACAGAATCCTAAAATAAAGAGAAATAATGCTACTGTTGAAGCAGAAAGGACAAATATAATCTCTACTCTAGGGACTTTACAAACAATAGTGGAACCACGTATAACTAAATTGAATCCCCTTCATCCGAAAATTACACTATGCAATAGGGTAAAAACAAATTCTTTTATGTATATATATAACTTTTTGAATTCCCTTGAAATTATTAAGTGAAAAACATTTAGTGTTTACTCTAGCTATGCCTCCTCTCTCTATTTTAAAATTTCAAGCAGTAAGAACTTGAACAAGCATTTTTCATAGACAATGGTTGATTGGTTGAACAATGTGTTGCCGTTTTTCTGCACTATTGTATTGGTGGTATATTCAAAATTCATAATATATTTTAGGCCAAAATAGTTAGAGAATGACGAATTTGTCTGACATGGTGTATTGGGTCGGATATAGTTGACCACATAAGGAGGATCGGGCCCGGGCACAATGCAAGACCGGGTTGTTTCAATCCGGGATTAGCAAGACGGGTACGAAACTAGAGCAACCAAGATAAGGCAATCGGCATCGGTCGGCGAAGGCACACCTCGTAACGAAAGATCAGTTTCAACCGGATATCTCGTGGATTCCTGATATCTCGGCGGGAGTGAAGATCTCAACCGTCATATACGTTAAACCATTATTTTAGGGATATTCCACCCCGTAATTGAAGGGATTTTATCTTGTAATTAGGTTTTTACCATATGGAGGAGTCTTCTTTTACCTATAAGAAGGGTATCTACCTTCATTGTAACACACAACAGTTACTAGAAAAATACAAAATATTTCAGCTATCTTTTATCAGAATCAATCATCCTCTATTGTGTTTCATTCCATTATCAGCAATCCATTCTAATATAGCGGTTTGATCGTTCTTTTGCTTATTAAAATTCAATTACTTTACATTATATCTTACGTTGTATCAAATCAATTCGTGCATCCTTAGCACTACGAACAAATTCAATTGTTACTCGGATTTAAGGGTAAACAGTTTGGCGCCCACCATGGGGCTAAGGATATTAGTAAATTTTTTGATACAATTCTCTGTTACATACTATTTTACACTTGCTCTTTGCAGAATCTTCTGTTTTTCATATTACAGCATAATTATGTCACACTCACTCCCCGTCAACAACGAGTTTAACCACCAAGATGAAAACAATATTGAAACGAGGTCCCTATCGACGCCAACTCCCAAATAGCAGTTGACGCTGATCAGACCCCTGGCCTATCAAACAGCGTTCGGGGGGAAAATCACTCAGGGATTCAACGTAGTGGAGAAAATGAAATCAGCCTCAAAGTAATACATGATATGCTACAAGCCCAGCAAGCGACCATAGCTCAATTACAAAGTCGCAGTCGGAACCCGGGCGGAGCCGAAGCCATTTCTTCTCGAGGGGTAGCCCAACAAAATGAGTGGATCACAGCGCAACCAGATGAGGACGGTTCAGGAATCAACTCCGGGATTATCAAAATGCTCGAGGAGTTGACTAAACGGATCGAGATGGGTGAAAAAAGAATCGAGGCTAACGACAAGAAGGTTGAAACGTATAATTCGAGGGTAGACTAGATACCGGGAGCCCCTCCGGTGTTGAAGGGTTTGGATTCGAAGAAGTTTGTGCAAAAACCTTTCCCGTCCAACGCCGCTCCAAAACCGATTCCGAAAAAGTTCCGCATGCCCAAAATCCCTAAATATAACGGGACTTCGGATCCAAACGAACACGTGACGGCTTACACCTGTTCTATAAAAGGAAATGACCTCGAAGACGATGAAATCGAGTCCGTCCTCCTGAAAAAATTTGGAGAAACCCTCTCCAAGGGAGCAATGACGTGGTATCACAACTTACTACCGAATTCCATTGATTCCTTTGCCATGCTCGCCGATACCTTCGTCAAAGCCCATGCAGGCGCCATCAAGGTTGAAACGAGAAAATTAGATCTATTCAAAGTTAGACAACACGACAACGAAATGCTAAGAAAGTTCGTGTCTCGCTTTCAAATGGAGCGAATGGACCTGCCACCGGTTACAGATGATTGGGCCGTACAAGCCTTTCCTCAAGGGCTCAATGCCAGAAGTTCTATGGCATCTCAGCAACTCAAACAGAGCTTGATTGAGTACCCAGCCGTCACTTGGGCAGACATTCACAACCGGTACCAGTCGAAGATCAGGGTAGAAGATGATCAGATCGGGGTTCCATCGGGCTCTTCCTACCCAATTAGAACTTTTGATCGATCTCTAAGGGATAACTATCGAGAACCAAGGTCGAATCGAGATAGACACCGGCCATACCTAGAAGATTGAAGGATTGTCCCGAGGGGGCACAAATCCTCGAGATGGGAAAACAGGAACGACTCCAACCAAAGGAACAGGAGGCCGTTGCCGAAAAACAACTTCGAGAGAACCAGTAACCACCAAGAAGCACCTCGATTGTCCGAGTATAATTTTAATGTCGATTCAGCGACTCTTGTTTCAGCAATCAGTCGCATCAAAGACACCAAATGGCCAAGGCCATTACAAACGGACCCTGCCAAGAGAGACCCCAACCTTATATAGAAGTATCATGGCACTCACGGGCACAGAACGGAAGATTGCCGGTAGCTGAGAGAAGAAATAGCTCGGTTGCTCGAAAACGGGCATCTTCGGGAATTTTTAAGCAATCGAGCAAAAAACCACTATGAAAATAGGAACAGACCAGCAAATCAAGAAGAGCCGCGGCACACAATCAACATGATATTCGAGGGAGTAGATGCGCCTCAAGTACCGGTGTTGAAACGCACCAAAATATCTATTACCCGAGAAAAACGTACTCGGGACTACGCAACAGAAGGAACTTTGTATTTTAGCGACAAGGATATCGAAGGTCTTACACAACCTCATAATGATGCACTGGTGATATCGATGCTAGTACATGATACCCGAGTGAAGCGCATACTTATCGACCCCGGGAGCTCAGCCAACATAGTTCGATCTTGGGTCATTGAGCAACTGGGTCTGTCAAACCAGATTATCTCCGAGGTCCGGGTCCTCAACGGTTTCAACATGGCTTCAGAAACAACCAAGGGTGAAATAACGCTGATGGTGAATATCGCTGGGACTATCAGGGCAACGAAATTTTGCGTAATCGAAGGCGATATGAGATATAACGCCTTGCTCGGGAGGCCTTGGATACATGATATCAGGGCCATACCCTAAACCTTACATCAAATGTTGAAGTTCCCATCGTCCGAGGGAGTTGTCACTGTCTACGGGGAGAAACATGGGGCAAGGGAAATGTTCGCAGTGGAAGAAGCGGCACCGAAATCTACCGTTCCCCCACAGAAGGCTAAATAGCAATAAGAGAAGCCGCATTCAAAAAATGAAGGTGAAAAAGATCAGCTCGACGAAGATAGTTACGGGGTACCCCGATCGTTTATTGCTCCGGATGAGTCCGACGCAACCAAGTCGACGGTCGAGGAGCTCGAACAAGTCTCGATCCGCAGCGACGCACCTGATCGAAAGGTATACCTGGGCTTGGGTTTAAACTCCGAGCTCAGGTCCAAATTACTTACTTTCCTTTCAGCTAATGAAAATTCTTTTGCTTGGTCCCATTTAGACATAACAGGCATACCACTGGAGATTGCAACACACAAACTGAGTGTCGACCCGAAATTCCGGCCGATCAAACAAAAAAGGAGACCTCAGTCCGAAGCTAAGCAGGCCTTCATCAAGGACGAGGTAACCAAACTCTTAAATATAGGGTCCATTCGGGAGGTGAAGTACCAAGAATGGTTGGCTAATATAGTTGTAGTCCCTAAGAAGGGAAACAAACTTAGGATGTGTATAGATTATAAAGACCTAAATAAAGCATGCCCCAAAGACTCCTTCCCCTTGCCCAACATCGATCGCATGATCGATGCTACTGCTGGCCACGAGACTCTTAGTTTTCTCGATGCCTATTCTGGGTATAGCCAGATACAAATGGATAAGGATGACCAAGAAAAAACATCCTTCATCACTAAGTATGGCACTTATTGCTATAATGTGATGCCATTCGGGCTTAAGAATGCAGGGGCGACATATCAACGCTTGGTAAATAAAATGTTTGAAAAACAACTAGGTAAAACGATGGAAGTTTATATCGATGACATGTTGGTTAAGGCCCTGCGAGCAGAGGACCATTTAAGTCATTTGCAGGAAACGTTTGATGTTCTGAAGAAATACAACATGAAATTGAATCCGGAGAAATGCGCATTCGGAGTGGGCTTTGGGAAGTTCCTTGGTTTTATGGTTTCGAACCGGGGAATAGAAATCAACCCGGACAAAATTAAGGCCATCGAGGACATAACGGTCGTCGACAGTGTCAAGGTCGTATAGAAGTTGATAGGCCGGATTGCAGCTTTGGGCCGATTTATATCGAGATCGTCGGACAGGAGTCATCGATTCTTCACTTTGGTAAAAAAGAAGAACGAATTCTCATGGGGACCAGAATGCCAACATGCATTTGAGGAACTAAAAAGGTATCTTTCTAGCCCGCCTTTACTGCATACACCAAAAACAGGCGAACAGTTATACCTTTACCTTGCTGTATCGGAGATAGCAGTGAGCGGGGTCCTGGTCTGAGAAGAACAAGGTACGCAATTTCCTATTTATTACGTTAGTAGGACATTAGGAGAAGCCGAGACCAGGTACCCGCACTTAGAAAAACTAGCACTCGCTTTACTGAGTGCCTCTAGGAAATTGAAACCATATTTTCAATGTCACCCAATATGCGTGGTGACGACTTACCCCCTTAGAAATGTTATGCATAAACCCGAGTTGTCGGGTCGATTGGCCAAGTGGCCCATCGAGATTAGTGGGTATGATATCGAGTATCGACCTCGAACCTCGATAAAATCTCAGGTGTTGCCGATTTTGTCGCCGACTTCACACCGTCGCTCATCCCTGAAGTCGAGAAAGAACTCATGGCTAAATCGGGGACTCCTTCGGGAGTGTGGACTCTGTTCACAGATGGTGCTTCAAATTCAAAGGGGTCGGGGCTAGGCATCGTACTCAAGTCCCCGACCGGGAACACGATTAGACAATCTATTAGGACTATAAAACTGACTAACAATGAGGCCGAGTATGAGGCTATGATCGCAGGTCTAGAATTAGCCAAGAACCTTGGAGCAGAAGTAATCGAGGCCAAGTGCGATTCCCTCCTTGTTGTCAACCAAGTAAACAGAACGTTCGAAGTCAGGGAAGGACGTATGCAAAGGTATGTGGATAAACTTCATGTCACATTACACAAGTTTAAGGAGTAGACCCTACAGCACATACCTCGTGAACAAAAAAGCGACGCCGATGCTCTCGCCAACTTAGGCTCATTGATCGAAGACGAAGAAATTGACTCCGAAAAAGTCGTGCAGTTGCTAAGGTCGGTGGTGGAGGAAGGTCATGCCGAGGTCAACTTAACGAGCTTGACCTGGGATTGGAGAAATAAGTATATAGAGTATCTCAGCTCTGGTAAATTGCCATCCGATCCCAAAGAATCGAGAGCGCTGCGCACGAAGGCGGCCCGATTTTGTCTAGCCGATGATGGAACTCTATACAGAAGGACCTTTGGAGGACCTCTAGCTATATGTCTCGGACCAGGAGACACCGAGTATATCTTGAAAGAAATACACGAAGGAGCTTGTGGCAACCATTCTGGCTCCGACTCATTAGTTCGAAAGGTGATTCGGGCCGGCTATTACTGGAACGACATGGAAGAGGATGCAAGGGAATTTGTACGCAAATGCAGTGGATGTCAAAGACATGCACCAATAATCCACCAACCTGCAGAAACATTACATTCAATCATATCGCCATAGCCATTTATGAAGTGGGGGATGGACATTGTAGGTCCCCTCCCTCGAGCACCAGGTAAAGCTCAATTTATCCTTTTTATGACTCACTATTTTTCTAAGTGGGTGGAAGCACAGACTTACGAGAAGGTCAGGGAAAAAAAAGTAATCGACTTCATATGGGACCATATCATCTGCCGATTCGGGATGCCTTCAGAAATCGTATGCGATAATGGAAAACAATTCATTGGCAGTAAGATAACCAAGTTCTTCCAAGACAACAGGATCAAGAGGATATTGTCAACTCCATATCACCCCAGCGGCAACGGTCAAGCAGAATCGACCAACAAAACCATAATCCAAAACCCGAAGAAAAGGCTAGTCGACGCTAAAGGAAAATGGAGGGAAATGCTACCCGAAGTCTTATGGGCGTACCGAACGACTGAAAAAACCATTACCGGAGCCACCCCGTTTTCCTTAGTATATGGCACCGAAGCATTGATACCGGTCGAGGTGGGCGAACCAAGCATCAGGTTTCGACACGCAACCGAAGAATCTAACCGGGAGGCTATGAATATTAGTCTGGAACTCTTAGATGAAAGAAGAGAAGCCGCTCTAGTCCGAATGGCAGCTCATAAACAAAGAATCGAGAAGTACTATAATCGGAGAACTCATCTCCGATACTTCAGTGTGGGGGACTTGGTACTTAGAAGAATCACGCCCAATACCCGGGACCCCAACGAAGGAAAATTAGGACCGAACTGGGAAGGTCCCTATGCTGTAGTGAAGGTCACCGGGAAGGGATCTTACAAGCTCGGGACAATGGATGGTAAGCAGCTGCCGAATAATTGGAATGTGGGCAACTTGAAGCGATATTATTGTTAAGGTAACTTACTTTGCCTTTTTACTTCCTTTTTATTTTGTTTATCGGTACTAACACATGCAGGATAGATCGATATCAAGCAAGTCAGCACAAGGCATTAGGACTGAAAGCACGCGTTGCACTCTTTTTCCCTTCGACCGATTTTGTCCTAAATTGTGTTTTACGGCAAGGTTTTTAATGAGGCAACCATATGTCGTGCTAACATAGATCAATCATTCATCAGAACTCACAAATCTCATATTCAACTCTAGTGATGTCTCATCTACTTACTTCGATTTCGAGGGGGCTACATAAAGATCGTTAGGAATTAATGTAAGTGTCAAACGGTCAAGTGAGCCGTACCCAAATAGATCGATCTGTTCCCCCCTCCGTCAAATGAAGATGTACAAGCAAATGAATATTAACAAAGTCATTTGGCATCTACATTGTATTCTTAAGCCCAAGGGCTTTTTCAATTATCTTCGCATTATCAATAATTGACATTGGAAAAAGATGCACATTGAATCTGAAGGGGGATAAGACCTAACAAGGCAAACCCCGAAATCGATTGATCAAGCCAAGGCCTTGGTGAATTAACAGAACACAAAGGGAATTGAGACCGATCTAGGAAATCCCGGTTTATGAAAGGCCAAGGCCGAATTAAATTAAAAATTCAGAACTGATCGAAGTTTGCAAGGGCCAGACTTCGACTATCCGAAATGAGGCTAAGGCCGAATCAGATTGAAAGGGGTCCAATTTTGCTAAGGCATGTTCCCGATTCGCATACCAAAAAGCATAGCTTAATGGTCAAAAGCAGAGCGAATGAAGCTCGTTTAACCCGTTCTGAGTTTGCAATAAGGTTAAGGCCGAATTAGCTATTAACCAATTCAGTCCGTCGCAATTTATAATCCTAGCTAAGGCAGGAAATGGCGAAACATGAAAGTCAAGGAACAGAATCGAAATGTAGTAAAAGATGTTTATATACATGATGGAACTCTTATACAAATTCAAGCTACAAAATATCAAAACAACATCACAATGGCATCAAAATAACATCAGTTCGAGCCGTCTTCATCTTCTTTGGGAAAGGTTTGCTTCCTCATATCAGCCTCAATCTTTGTTGCCTCAGCAATTTCGGAAGACAGATCGAAACCACAGGCCTGAAGCTCCTCAAGAACGGAAAAGCGAGTCTGGAACTTAGTGTATTCAACCAGCATCTTCGATTGCTCTTGGGCGACCTCGGCATCGGCTCTATACTGAGCTATCAAGTCTTCAGCATTAGCCTTGGTGGTAGCAATCTCCGATTTTTCTTCCTGCAGCTGGTTGACCAGAATCACCCGATCTTGAGTAAGTGACTCAACTTGGAGCTGTTGGGATTCATTGTTCTTAATCAGAGCTCCGATTCTCTCCTGCGCCTCCGAGGCTTGTTCCCTTAATCGAGTTTGGAGAGCCTCTTTCTCCGAAGTTAAAGTCTCGACCATGGCTCTCCACCCGCTCGTTTCGGCCTTGGCCTCGTGCAGTTCAAACCGGAGTCAGTCCAATCGGTTAGTCATTTGCCCCAGCTGGTCAACATCGTTGATATGCTCTCTCCTTACAAAATCCAGCTCGGCCCGGAGGCTCGATATCTGACTTTCGAGCCGCTGACGCTGAGCCCTTTCTTGTGTCATTCCTTCTTTGATTCGAAGGAACATTTCATGATAAAGCACCGAAGACTGTGGGGAATATGAATTAAAAACTGTCAGTACGGACTTAGAATCAAGACTTTGGGCGTAATTTAAAACAAACAAGAAAGCATACCCTATTCGATGCCTGTTGAGCTTCATTGAACAAGCAAGCCCAATCCACTGCATTCATTGCGGCTTGGTCTTCATCAGTCACCAAGCAGTGGAGATAACTAGCCACGCCTACCGGTGCGCCTAGTGCTCGGACATCCTCAGGGACGGTGAAGGTTATCACCCTCTTCCGATCAGGGTTTGAGCTCGGAGCGGGGAATTTGTCGGTCAATTTGATACCAGCCGACACCCCACTCGTCTCGACCGGGGGACTCCTTCTTGGGACTTCAAGCCCGAAGGTATCAGCCGACGGCACCCCGTCGAAAAATTCTTCAAAGGCCCCAGCTGCAACCGGCTCCTTGCTCGGTGTGCGCATTCTTGCATCTTGGGCTTCATTCAGAGTTGCCTTCGAAAAGGAAGGTGAATGCACCATCCCCGGAATATCTGAGACCCTTTGTGTTGCCGCTCCTATGTCGGCCCGGTTCCCGGTCCCTGCTCCCGCTTCGATATTCTCTTCTTGGGATGCGCAGGTCTCTTCCACACTCGGCTCGGGGACTGCCCGAGGGGAGTTATCGTTTAAGGTTTCAGGGCTCTTTTCCCCCTCGAAATCATTGCTCAGTTGAATGGAAAGGTCGGTAACTTTGACTTTGCGAGCCCTCATCTTTTTCCTGCCTTTCTTCTTCTCGGGCTCAGCATGATCGGGAGCCTCTTTCCTCTTCTTTCCTTCCTCTTTCCCCGATACGGAAAGGGGACGAGGAACTACCTCACCAGTGGGTGCCGACCTAAACTCGGCATCCTTCGAGAGACCTGCAAAATGAATTTTCAAAAAGCTAAGTGTTGATACCAATTATCTTAAAATAATATGAACGTTACTGAAGCTCACCATGATTCTTGGCCTCCCAAAGGCCTTTCGATATCTCCCGCCAGGCCCGTTCCGAATAGGACCTTTGGGCCACGACCTTCCTGACCCACTCCTCTAAATGCTGAATCGCAGCCGGCGCGTGGGAAATAGCTGCATATCACAATATGCCGGTTAAACATTGGAAGAAAAACAATAAGTGATCTTAAGTGAAGAGACGCTTACGTTTCATGTTCCACTTTTCAGGGAATGGCATGTTATCGGCAGGGATCAGATCGGAGGTCTTGATTCGGACAAATCGACTCATCCAGCCCTGGTCCCTATCTTCATCAATGCTCGAGAACGGAGCCTTGCTAGCCCGGCGAGCGAGTTTTATCAGTCCCTCTCAGAACATCCGGGGACTGTATAATCGGAGTAAGTGATCGATGGTAAAAGGGTGCCCCCCTTCGACCTTACTCACAAAAATGCAAAAGAGATAAATTATACGCCACACGGAGGGATGGATCTGACCCAGAGTAACGTTGTATCTCCTACAAAATTCAACGATTATAGGGTCCAAGGGTCCAAATGTGAATGGATAGGTATATACGCTGAGATAGCCCTCCACATGAGTGGCAATAGCTTCATCCGAGGAAGGGATTACCACATCTTTATCGGTCAATTGGCATTCAGTAATTACCCTGTCGAGATGCCTTTGAGTGATCGAGCTGATATACAACGAGACCGGTTCGCCTCGGCCAGGTACCGATGAAGGCTTCTCGACTTTGAAGTCGGAACCTATAAAGCACCCAACTGGTATAAAAGCTTTCAATGGAGGTTCCATGGAGGGTTCCTCAACATGGACGGGCTCAGCCTCTTCAACAGACTGAGCAGGTGAAGGTTGTTGTTTCTAGGGAACTGATTTAGAGGTTTTAGCCATGACGATTGAAGTAGCAGAAGCAAGAAGCAAAAGAGAAGAGAGATTTCTGATGAAGAAAGTTAAAAGAAACAAATTATTAAGCAGTGTAAAAGTAAAGAAGGAAATACAAAGAAGGAGAGAAGTATTTATACTTTCTCAAAAAGCGGCGGTTCAGAGCACGATGCAAAGAAGCATTAAATATTGTACGCAGAAGTTGCAGAGTTTGCAGATAGATGGGACAAGCAATGATTTCTTATGTTGGTGGTCACGTGCGTCACGGCGCTGCCGTCATACGCTAATAAGGAGTCCTTTAGGGTTGAGTGACTTGATGCCTCTGACTTCGAGTCAGGCTTAATGAAGGTGTTGGTCGTTTAACCGGGGATCTCAAAGAACGAAGATTCATATCGTTTTTTTGTCCTTACTCTCCAATAAACGAGGGGACTATCTGTATTGGGTCGGATATAGTCGACCACATAAGGAGGATCAGGCCCGGGCACAATGCAAGACCGGGTTGCTTCAATACAGGGTCAGCAAGACGGGTACGAAACTGGAGCAACCAAGATAAGGCAATCGGCATCGGTCGGCGATGGCACACCTCATAACGAAAGATCAGTTTCAACCGGATATCTCGTGGATTCCTGATATCTCGGCGGGAGTGAAGATCTCAACCGTCATAGACGTTAAACCATTATTTTAGAGATATTCCACCCCGTAATTGAAGGGATTTTATCTTGTAATTAGGTTTTTACCATATTGAGGAGTCTTCTTTTACCTATAAGAAGGGTATCTACCTTCATTGTAACACACAACAGTTACTAGAAAAATACAAAATATTTCAGCTATCTTTTATCAGAATCAATCATCCTCTATTGTGTTTCATTCCATTATCAGCAATCCATTCTAATATAGCGGTTTGATCGTTCTTTTGCTTATTAAAATTCAATTACTTTACATTATATCTTACGTTGTATCAAATCAATTCGTGCATCCTTAGCACTACGAACAAATTCAATTGTTACTCGAATTTAAGTGTAAACACATGGCTCATGGCCAAACTTAATAAGAAAAAGAAATTGTCAGCATATATAGGCTCTTGAAACACTAAAGAAATTTTTTCACTTTTATTCTTTTGCTGTTGACCTTATCCAATCTTCTCTACCTACATATGCAGGTTGATACTACTATTGTTAGACCAGAACACTGCTGAGTCATTCTCTTTTTCTAACTGAACTCTTTTAGCAGGTTATGCACCTTATTGTGTAAACTGAGCAACTGTTAATGTGTTGACTGTTAGAGAATGGATCTGATGCCTGCTCCTACCCTGTTGATTGAGATGACCAAAACTCAGCATGAGACTGAAAACTATTACTTGCATACTCATTGCTCTGGATTCAAACATAGGGTTGGTTAACTGATAGGTGTAGTAAACATGAGCACAATAGGGATGACTCATAAGTAAGGGTGTACATAGGACGGGTTGATTCGGATTTTTCAATTGTCAAACCAAACCAATTGTTTTGGATTTTTAAATCTATAAACCAAATCAAACCAACAAAAGTTGAGTTTTTAATCGCGATTTTTCTCGGGTTTTTCGGGGTTTTTCCAACAAAATCTTCGTAGCATAAAATTTATAATTTGTGCTCTAGAATTTCTTAGGTTCTAGTACGACAAAACTATATAAGATGTTACCCAATAAAATAATATAAAATAATGTGAGATGAGTCATGATTATACTAAAATACTCAACAAATCGCATAAAATAAATATTGATAATTAATAAGTCATAATAAAATATAAACACAATCTAAAAGTACTAAGTCATGTTAAAATAAGTACGACTAATAAGTACTAAGTATTAATTACATGACTAAATAATATTAAAAGTAAGTTATGCATTTTCACTATCTAAACTAATGCAAAACTTAAAAAAAAAAAAAATCCAATACTACTATCATTCCTAGTATTGAATTGAATTTTTTTTTATTAGCATTAACATTGATTTGATTTTGCTTTGGGCTTTATTTGAGTTACTAACTTTTATGGACTATAAAACATATTTGATCATTCAAAAGTTCTAAGTCCAAGCATGAAATAATACGTTAAAAGAGAGAACTACAAAAAAGTTTTAAAAATATTTATAAATTATATTACAATAATTATTTTTATGTATAAATTATTTTTAAAACTTGTATACATGTAATGTCATGTTAGTTTGGTTTCGGTTTGACTTTATTTTAGTTAAAACCAAACCAAACCAATTATGATTGAGTTGTTTTTTCTAACCAAACCAAATCAAACCAAACCATAATTAAATTTTTTTCTCAATTTGACTAAGATTTTCGGTTTGATGCGGTTTATCAATTTCTTTCGTACATCCCAATATATATATATATATATATGTGTGTGTGTGTGTTAACATAGGTGACGTGGTGCTCTTAGTGACTAGGCTTTTATCTAGTTTCTCTATTTATTTGATTCTTAAAAAGTTTTAAAGTGTCTTAAATGCAAGGACAATCAAAGGGAAAGATATAGAATAAAATGAAACGAAGAGACATGAACATATTTGTTCATGTTCCACTCCCATGTAGTATCTTTTTTTTCTTGGTAAAAATGTAGTATGTCTTTCCACAAATCTATCATTCTTCTCAGTTTTTAAATTAAAAGCACTTAATACATCATAATGATTCAATAAATATAATTTTTCCGTTACTAATTCCTCAAAGTTTTTACTCAATAGGTGTGTATTCATCTCATCTTCCTCACTCAATAAAAATCTCTGAAATCTCTATTAAAGGAAAAATAAACACAACCCTTTTACCATCCACCAGAAAGTCCAATCATCATCATAAAAAAATTAAAGGCACTCCTCTTGTGTTGGTCTCCATTAGTGATTTCTCTTATATGTCTCTTAAAGGAGACATATAATTACTAATATTATCTACAACAATTATTATTACTATTATTTGTGAACATTTAAGTAGGAAGACGAAGCAGTAGGACATACATTACATGTTTTATTCCAGAAAATTATGTGTCAACTTGTCTTCCAATTGAGAATATTGCTTTCAAGCACAATTTCTTTTCTTGCCATGAAAAAAAAAAAGCGATTATACCCTACTGCGCGAAGCGCAAGTGGGTTAAGTAGTTTGGAGATAAGAAAAAGGCCGAATCCAGCAAATGAGCAAAAACCTCTTTTAATTAGTATTTGCTAAATGAATAAATTTATTTAAATTGTCTTTTCTATTATTTACTATTAGTGTTTCTTTCGTTTTTTATTTAGCCGAGAGTTCAACGGAAACAGTTTCTCTGTTCTACCAGAAAAAGAGTAAGGCTGCATACATCATTGCCCTTTGCAAACCTCACTTGTGAGATTATAGTGGATTATTGTTGTTGTTATTTATACTCTTCTCTCAAATAAGAAATGAACTAAATAAGATATTAAATTCTGGTAAAACTTTCCCTTCATAGTAATATCGTATAAATGAGATGGCATTTTGCTGGTTTTTGCGCACCTTTGCTTGTTGCTTCGTTCACATCATGTCCAAAAGGTTGGTTGGATCTGTTCAAATAAACTGCTTGTACATTTGTTCACAATAGTAAGCAAACTTATTAATTTCTTAACATCATGTCCAAAAAGTTACCAATGAAATGGAGAAACCAATTCTAAAAATTAAATCCAAATAAAAGAAAACATGAAATTCCTCCGATAGGGTCTCGTCAAACTTAAGGTTTCTCCGTCCTAAGTTAATTTCTCTACAATGTCAAAGCAGAAGGAAACTTCCACCATTGAAATCGACGATCAGAATTCTAATCCTTCCGATCAGATCAGCAGTAACCCTAACATCTCCGTTACGTTAATGGTACTCTCTCTATCTCTCTCCAAAAGCTTATGCTTGAAACTTCGTCAGTCTTTTTCTTCCAATTGCAATGAAAACTTTGGGATCGTCTTATCTTTTTAGGTCACTGAATTTTAGGTACTTTACATGATTTTGTAGGGTTACAGCTTATAAAATCTGAATAAATGCTGCATGTATTTCTAATTTGGTGATTACGACAAAATGACATCTTATGCAGATGCTTTTTCTCTTTGTTAAAAAGTTCGAACTCCATTGAATTTTTCTTTCTTGCAAGAAATGTTAAAAATATGTGAGATTAAAAGTAATATTCTTGAAATTTTATAAAAAATCTTATTTTTTGAGTTAAGAAAATACATGAATATTTTATATTCATCAGGGTGGTCGAGCCCAGTAATGACAAGCTTTTGGGATCAAACCTAGTACGGGACACAGTGAACAAGGTCCAATTTACTTATTCAAGAGTAAAAGCAAGCCAATGCAGATAGAAATCCTGTGCGGAAGGTAGACAGTAATGACTATAGTACACCAACAAGTAAGGAAACATTATACCAAGGAGATAGCTTCTGTTAAATTAGTACGACTGACTCAATCACTTCCAGTGAAGAAGCAACGTTTGAAGCTGACGATGACATGAAATTGAGAAATCCTCACCTTTTCGATCTTACATGTAGGTTGAGTTTTAATTTGTGTTCTTCTTAATGAGATGCAGAATTTTTTATTTTATATGTCTTGCTAAAAAACTGCAGCTTTAATGAGACTAACCAATGGTCATAATTTTACTTAGGAAAGATTCAGGCAAAAGGTATAAGAAGAATGCTTGGCAACAACTAAAACTACACATCATACTCTAAATTGCTTTCCCGTACTTACAGAAAGCATTATAACAGTATCTCAGTGTAGTGAAGTAAATTAGTGAGAAAAGAGAGAGTTATATGGGTATGTATCTTTGATGATCGAATCAGAAACCGAAAGGAATGTTCATTGTTGGTGATCAGAGTGAAAACCAACTTGTGACATTCGTTATTGGTGATAAAGTGAAAACCAACCTAGTTATGTTTGTGATAAACACGGAAAAATCATCCCAGTTGTACTAAAAAAAATCCTTAAAGTGCTCACAATATAAACTACAATGTAAACAAAGGGGACTGGACTAGGCACATGATCCAAACCATAATAAGGGTTTCTCTCTTGTCACGACCCAAAATCCCAACCCGGTCGTGATGGCGCCTCTCATGGGGACAAGGCAAGCCAAACCAATCCCATTTGCGTTCAATCAATTAAATGACGCAATTTGATAACAAGAACATGTTAATAATAAAACGAGTCGAAGAATATGGATATATATAAAGTACCATCCCGACTACAGCCCTCAGATCGGGGTGTCACAAAGTCATGAGCCACTAGAGAAGGCCTACTGATAATATAACTATTACAATGTCTTAAGTACAAATGTTTGAGGGAAGCAAAATCAACAAAAGAAAAGAGTTACGAGGCTGCGGACGCAAGCAGCTACCTCGTAATCTCTGAAGCTCCGGTCCAGTAGTAGTAATCAGTAGCTCTGAGTGGGACCGCTAACGCCTGAATCTGCACACAAGGTGCAGGGAGTAAAGTGAGTACTTCCAACTCAGTGAGTAATAAAAATAAATAAGAACTGAAGATAGGAAACATCCAAATCATTAAACAAT
>MCJB01012429.1:0-50207 GCA_002018475.1 Nicotiana obtusifolia
ACGCCCACCGTGGGGCTAAGGATATTAGTGAACCTTTGATACGTTTCTCTTTCAAGCACAATTTTACGCTTGCTCTTTGTAGAATCCTTTAGTTTTCAGGTTATAAATGGCACAATCACTCCCCATCAACAACGAGATCAACAACCAAGGTGAAAACAACTCTATGCCCGGACTTGAGGTCCCAATCGACGCCAATTCTCAAATGGCGCTCGATACTGACCAGACACCCGGCTCATCGCACAGCGTCCGGGGGGAGAACCACTCGGGAATTCAGCAGAACGGGGAGAATGAAATCAGCCTCAAGGTGATATTTGATATGCTACAAGCTCAACAAGCGGCGATAGCCCAATTGCAAAGCCGCACTCAAAACCCGGGCAGAGCAGAAAACGTCCCTCCTCAGGCGACAACCGAGCAAAACGAACCGATCGCAGCGCAACCGGATGAGAGCGGTTCGGGAGTCAACTCCGGGATTATCAAAATGCTGGAGGAATTGACTAAGCGGGTCGAGAAATCCTTCATTCCCTCCGCCTTACACGGATTTAAAAGAGTACTTAAGGCGGATTAATGGTTTATTTTCAAAAGAGATTTTATTTACCGTAGCTTTTAGACAGTTAACAGCTAAGCCACTAATCATATAGCTAATAAAATAAAATCGGTCACTACTGAGACAGCTCATAAAAGTCGTTTCAGGTTCAAGGGCTAAAGCTTCTCTTAGGAGAATCCCTTCGCTACACTCGACTTAAAGGCAAAACCGGCTTTAATTTGATAGAGTATCTTTGTTCTTAAGGAATTTAAGTTCCCACTATATTTCTACATTGGGAGGACTAAACTAGGTATTTATATTACTCCTTCCATTTTAATTTAATAGAGATAGTTTGACTTGGGACAAAGTTTAAGAAAATAAGACTTTTGAAATATGTGGTCCTAAAAGCTTAAGAGGCAAAATTTTTGTGGGGCCTTAATATTTTTGTGGCTACAAAAGCTTTTCATTAAGGATAAAGTGTGTAAAATGAAAAGTTTAAAATTAAATTATTTCTAAATATAAAAATATTTGGAACGTAGTAATAAGAAAAGTGTGTCGTTTAAATTGAAACGAAGGGAATAATAAGTTAGAAGTCTGGTAGAAAAACAACTGTTTAAACAGACACAACTCTCTGTAATCGACACTCTCAACAGTCATCTTTTAAGTAATATCTAAACCTGCATTCTCTTCTCTTTCAAACACTAACTAACCTAACAGAAAAATTATATTCACCACCAAACAGAAACCGATAAATGGTGAAAACTGCATATTTTCGAGTGTACTTTATTTCATAACTTGTGTGAATATGAGAGATTTCATGAGTTTTTGTAGTAAATTGTGCTCATTACGTGTATTCTTATGTGTATGAGCGAGTTGGACAAAAAATGATCAAAAGAAGATGATTCAGGACCAAGAGACAAAAGAAGAACTTTGCTCGTTCCCTCTCGGGTGCACACGAGAAAGTGAACGAGCTAGCTAAGGGAAGCTTGAACAAAATAGTGAATTAAGGTAAAAAGGCGTGGAAGTTCACAAGAGATCCGTAAGGAAAAGAAAAAGAGAAGAACTTCGCTCGTTCACTCTCACGTGCGCACGAGAGAGTGAACGAGCTAACTTGAAAAGATTGTTCCGAATATGGTTTGTATTATTTTTGCCCCATGCAAACCCTATCCCATAGAAATAGTCCTTAAACTAACTTTAGGATGAGGGAGAATTATTTTGGTGGCAAGAACACACAAGGAGCAAGGTGAAGAATTCTTCTAGGAGTTTTTCACTTTCTTCTTCCTATTTCTATTGTTGGTTATGAATTTTGGTATTGTAGTTTTACATACTATAATGAATAGCTATTTTATTATCTAGAGTTTTGACGGAATCTTTTAGAGGATGAATTCTTGTTACATTTTAATAAAATTTAGCTGTTTGAATTTCTCTACTTGTTTAACTACGTGCTTATTTCAGTTGATTGAATGACCATCGATTGACTGTGCCTAGTTATTTTATATTGCTTGGGAAAGGGTACATATTTAGGTTGCTGCTAAACAACGTCACTCCTAACGTATATGAGGAATCAATACGTCGGGTTTAACGGTAGGTTTAGGAATAACAAAGTCTTGACGTGGTCATAGTGAGCGGTAAGATAGTGCCAGCTAGCATAGTTCGTGAGAATATATCTAGTAAATTGTTCTAGTTACTCGGGAGAGAATTACGACACCTGAGGTGCTCACAATCAGTAGAGAATACTTAGCCGCAATTGTAGAAGACGTAGCGGGAAGAATTCCTACAATTAGGAAAATCATAACTCTAGACCTCCTTAATCTTGTCTCTAACCCTTAGTATCTTTAGTTGTTAATTTACTACTTTAATTTGTAAGTTAATTAGATTAAAAAAAAAAGAATCTTAATATTTATAACATATGAATTGTTTGAGCTTGTCTTCTTAGTGATAGTAAATAATTGTAGTGAAACCTTAGATCTCTGTGGTATTCGACTCCGAACTCTTAATCAAATTATATTTGCAGCGACTGCTTATCCTTTTTAGGACAAAAGTTGGGGCGTGATCAAATTTTAGCGTCGTTGCCAAAAAACTAACGGTGTGGTTGTAGCTATAAATATTGTTACATTTCAAGTTTAAACTCTTATTTTACTTTGTCTTTTTTTTTTTCCAGTTGATTTGAGAAATATGGAATCTTGGAATTTTGGGAGTTTTAATGCTGGTAATTTTGATTTTGATTGTCCTTATGTATATTGGAGGAAATCCCTCGTGGCAAAATTTTAAAAATATTCACGAGAGCGAGTTATGTGCATTAACTCAATCTTATGTACGAAATATATGTGATGTGTACGGTGGTCATGATGGTCACTTTTATGGTTGTGCTTGTATATTTTATCCTCCCCCAATCCCTTATTGTGATGGTTCTACTTTTTCTTGTGAAGATAATAGGAACAAAGAACCGGGGGAAACTGACCTGAGGAGATCAAGGATATGGTAAAGTATTTTATGGAACAAAATACTATGAAACAACTTGTTTACACTCAAAATCGGATAACTTTATACGTGGTTTTAAGGATACGTGATCTAATTTGATACAAAAATGAGAAATCAAATTGAAATTAAAATTAATGATAAAAGATGAATGCAAACCACAAGTTGGGTAGCGTTGGCCTTGTAGGATGATCGCCCTTGGGCCAAGAAACGTTGCAATTGGAGTCGGAAATAGAATAATAAAATAATAATAACTAAAGAGATCAGTCTATTGTTATTTTTCGTGATCTGATAAAAAATGTCCTTACAAATAATTAGACCCCCTTTATATAGTAGGGGAATCCTACTTTAGGTACAACTCTATATAAGGTAAACAAATCTCCTGATTTGCTAATTAAGCGGTTCCATTGATTCATGTCGAGATTCACGCCGCGACGCTCAACCCATTACGGATATTCTGGCTTTCTGTTATTTAGGTTAGACGATCTTGCCTCAAGCATATTTGGGGTTAGGATCGGTTCCGAATCAGGGGCTCACTGTTCTCGAGGTCGGGCATTCTGACCTTGTGTTCTGCTTCGATGAAACTCGAGGTCGATCTTCAACCCTTCGCGTTCCGAGCACGATCTGTGCAACAGTCGAGCCCGATTTTGATCGTATACAAATAGTCCCCTCATTTTTCGGATAGTAATGACGAGAAACGGTATGAGCCTCAGATTCTCATTATACGAGCTTCCGATTCTTACTTTGATAAGTGACGATAGACTCATGATGTAAAGTGATACTAATTTGATTCGGTGACTGATGGTCAAAATCCGCAGGTCCAACAAAAACACGATCGAATCGATCAGCTTCAGGCCAAGATGGATGTGGTTAAAGCAGAGGCCGATGAGTGGAGAGACAAGATGGATTGTCTGGCCTTGAAAAAAAGAGGCAGCTCGGACACAACTAATTTCAGCAAAGACCCAGCTAAGAGCGGCAAAGGAAAAAGTCGAGATCCAGACTAAAAAGGCCAAGGAGCTTCAATCTCTGGTCAATTTGGTTGTCTTAGATCAAGATAATCTAGCCAAGGAGCTTAAAATGGCCAAGTCGTAAGCCGCCGTGATCAAAGCCGAAGCTGATGAAATGGTGGCTCAGTATAAGGCTGATGCCGAAGCGGCTCAAGACCAATCAAAAAATATGGTTGAGCATATAAAGTGACACTCTTGTAGGCAGACCCTCGAGGAAGTCCATGCTCGAGGTTTTGACTTATCTGCGGAGATTGAGGATGCCAAGATGTCTGAAGCTGAGGCCAGAAAATTGGCCTATCCTGTAGAGGATGATTTCGAGGGTTCAGTCGGATCCGAAGAATGAGAGGACCCCAAAAATCCTGATGACGAGGCGGGATCCAGTCCAGATCAAGTCGCTTCTGTTTGATTTTATCCTTTTCTGTGCTTAATACTGTGTATCAAGGATGCTCGGCCTTTGTAAAAGATTTTGTATCGGGGCTATTCAGTCCTTGTAGAAAGGATTTTTGATATATATATATATATATATATATATATATATATATAGATAAGGTTTGCCTTTCATAGCTTCCAAATTTTTTCTTTGCTTTTTTATTTGTATTCGCAAAGATCAATATGCCTTAGTATGAAATAGTTAGGTTGTGTTCAAAGGCTCGAATGAACCTTGCCTTTAACGTTATTTCATTTTGAGACCTCGTGGGGATTCGGTGCTACCAAAAACTTTCTTCCGAAAGTAGTTTAGGTTTATAATTTGCCGAGAGTAGCCTTTAGAACCGGTTAAGAAATTTCAATGCCTCGCTGTTTTTATTACGGGCTTCAGACGTCTCCGAGTCGTGTGCCTTTATAGTTCAGGCAATGCCAAATAAGTTTTGTGCCCTCGGTTTTGTTAACTCGGAATGGCCTTAGCCCTTTAATTCGGGCATTGCCAAATAAGCTTCATGCCCTCGAGTGCTGTTAACTCGGAACAGCCTTAGCCTTTAAATTCAGGCGTTGCCGAATAAGCTTCGTGCCCTCGAGTGCTGTTAACTCCGAACGACCTTAGCCTTTTAATTCGGGCATTGCCAAATAAGCTTCGTGCCCTCGAGTATTGTTAACTCGGAATGGCCTTAGCCTATAAAGTTCGGGGGTTTCCTAATAGGTCTTATGCCCCCGAGATCTAATAACTTGGACCGCCTGAGTTTATTTTTTGGACGGCAGTCCCTGAGTGAGAGAGTGATTATTCGAACTCAGGTTAAGTCGGCCCTTGGGCTCTTCACCTTTAGGGGACCGTAAGCAGGGAATTCTTTAAGAAATTTAAAGGAAAAGTTTTAAAAGACACGACGTCTGCAAAGAAGAGACTCCATGTATGTGTACAAGTTTTATGTCAGGGTTCGATCAGTCTATTTGAGCACGATTCATTTGACCGTTTGGCCCGTACATTGAATTTTATTGATCTTCAATCCTTCAATCCAAAAGTCTCTTCCATGCTAAAGTGGCTCCCCAGTATTCGTTACCGGCCTTCGAATCTAGGTTAGCACGATTTACTTGTTGCCTCATTAAAAAACTTGCCGTAAAACCTTTTTGGGACAAAACCGATCAAGGAAAAAGAGTGCAACCTGTGCTTTGAGACCTAACATCCCGTATAGCCCCTTTTTTGATACCTGCAAGTTAGTTCGTAATGAAAATAAAAGAAAAAATAAAGAACAGGGTCATACCTTAGCAGTAATACCGCTTTAAGTGAGTTATATTCCAGTTGATCGGTAGTTTTTTACCATCCGTCGTTTCGAGCTTGTAGGATTCCTTTCCGGTGATTCTAATGATACAATAAGGTCCTTCCCAGTTTGGTCCCAGCTTTCCCTCATTCGGACTCTGTGTGTTCGGCGTGACCTTTCTTAGTATAAGTCCCCAGAGTTGAAGTATCGAAGGTTGGCCCTTCTGTTGTAATACCTATCAATCCTTTGCTTTTGAGCAGCTAATCGAACAAGGACGGCTTCACGTCTCTCATCTAATAGTTCTAATTTCATATTCATGGCTTTGTGGTTCGATTCCTCTGTTGCATACCAGAATCTGATACTTGGCTCCCCGACCTCGACCGATATCAAAGCTTCGGCGCCATAAACTAGAGAGAACGGGGTCGCCCCGGTGCTGGATTTCGTGGTCGTACGGTATGCCCATAGGACTTCGGGTAATATTTCCTTCCATCTCCCTTTGGCATCGGTTAACCTCTTTTTGAGGTTTTGGAGTATGATTTTGTTAGTAGATTCGGCTTGTCCATTCCTACTAGGGTGGTAGGGTTCGATAGGATCCTTTTGATCTTGTGATCTTCGAGGAATTTGGTTACTTTGCTACCGATGAATTGCTTCCCGTTGTCGCATATGATCTCGTCTGGCTTTCCAAATTGGAATATGATGTGATCCCAAATGAAATCAATGACTTATTTTTCCCTAACCTTCTTATATGCCTGAGCTTCCACCCATTTAGAAAAACAGTCAATCATAAATAGTATAAATTGAGTTTTACCTGGTGCCCATGAAAGAGGGCCAACGATGTCCATCCCCCACTTCATAAACGGCCATGGGGTGATAAAACTGAGTAGAGCCTCTCCCCGGGCCAATAGATCATCGGGGCATGCCTTTGGCATTCGTCACATTTTCGAACGAATTCCTTAGCGTCTTTTTCCATATTGACCCAGTAATAACCAGCTCTGATTATTTTTTGAATCAATGACTCAGCGCCTGAATGGTTTCCGCAGGTACTCTCGTGGATTTCTCTCAAAATGTACTCAGTATCACCCGGTCCCAGACATATCGCGAGTGGGCCACCAAATGTTCTTCTGAACAAGATATCATCTTCGGACAAGCTAAATTGGGTCGTCTTAGGGCCCTCGACTCTTTTGGATCCGAGGGTAGTTTACCGGAGCTAAGATATTCTACATATTTGTTCCTCCAATCCTAAGTTAGGCTCGTTGAGTTGATCTCAGCGTGGCCTTCCTCCACTACTGACCTTATAAGTTGTACGACTTTTCTCGAGTTGAATTCGTCATCTTTGATCGATGACCCCAAGCTGGCGAGTACGTCGGCCTCGCTGTTTTGATCTCGGGGTGTATGTTGTAAGGTCCATTCTTTGAACCGATGTAATGTTACTTGCAGTTTGTCTACGTAACTTTGCATCCGTTCCTCTCTAACCTCGAACGTTCCATTGACCTGATTTACCACAAGAAGGGAGTTGAAGTTGGCTTCGATCGCTTCTGCTCCTAAGCTCTTGGCTAGTTCTAGGCCTGCAATCATGGCTTCATATTCGGCCTCGTTGTTAGTCAATTTCATAGTCTTAATAGATTTTCTAATTATATTACTTGTTGGTGGCTTCAATACGATGCCAAGTCCGGACCCCCTTGCGTTCGAGGCACTGTTTGTGAAGAGGGACCATATTCCTGAGGAAGTTCTTGAGTCAACTAACAACTCTCTTTCGACCTCGGGGTATTAGGGCGGTGTGAAATCGTCCACGAAATCTGCCAACCCCTGAGATTTAATTGCGATCCGAGGTCGATACTCAATGTCGTACCCACTTATTTCTATGGCCTATTTGGCCAATCGGCCTGGGAGCTCGGGCTTATGCATAACATTCCTCAATGGGTAAATTGTTACCATGCATATGGGATGACATTGGAAGTATGATTCCAGTTTCCTAGAGGCATTTAACAAAGCGAGCACCAGTTTTTCTAGGTGGAGGTACCTAGTTTCGGCTTCGCCTAAGGTTCTGCTGACATAGTAAATTGGAAATTGCGTACCTTGTTCTTCCCAAACTAGGACTCTGCTTACCGCTATCTCCGAGACCGCCAAGTAAAGCTACAGTTGTTCGTCCGCCTTCAGTGTATGAAGCAATGGCGGGCTCGATAAATACCTTTTGAGTTCTTCCAAAGCTTGCTGCCATTCCGGGGTCCATGAAAAGTTGTTCTTTTTTATCAATAGTGCGAAAAACTGATAGCTTTTGTCGGACGACCTTGAAATAAATCGCCCCAGAGCGGCTATTCGCCCGGTCAACTTTTGCACGGCTTTCACATTGTCTACGATCGTTATATCTTCAATAGCTTTGATATTTTTAGGGTTGATCTCGATTCCCCGATTCGACATCATGAATCCGAGGAATTTACCCGACCCCACTCCAAACGCGTATTTTTCTGGGTTCAGCTTCATGTTGTACTGCTTCAATATACTAATTATTTCCTGCAAATATCTTAAATGGTCCTCTGCTCGCAGGGACTTAACTAACATGTTGTCAATATAAACCTCCATTGGCTTCCCTAATTGTTTCTCAAGCATTCGGTTTACTAGGCGTTGGTATGTGGCACCAGCATTTTTTAACCTAAATGGCATTACATTGTAACAGTATGTGCCATATTTAGTGATGAAGGAAGTTTTTCCTAATCACTTGGGTCCATCCGTACTTGGTTGTATCCGGAATATGCGTCGAGAAAACTAAGGGTCTTGTGGCCGGCAGTAGCATCAATCATGCGATCAATGTTGGGCAAGGGAAAAGAGTCTTTCGGACATGCTTTATTCAAATCTTTATAATCTACACACATTCTTAATTTATTCCCTTTCTTAGGGACTACCACCACGTTTGCCAACCAATTCGAGTATTTGACCTCCCGAATAGACCCTATCTTTCAAAGTTTAGTTACCTCATCCTTGATGAAAGCATGTTTGATTTGGACTGGGGCCTTCTTTTTTGTTTAACCGGATGGAACTTTAGATCAAGGCTCAACTTGTGAGTGGTTATCTCTGATGGTATACCTGACATATCGAGGTGGAACCAA
The DNA here is from genome assembly GCA_002018475.1 of Nicotiana obtusifolia. Taxonomy (NCBI): domain Eukaryota; kingdom Viridiplantae; phylum Streptophyta; class Magnoliopsida; order Solanales; family Solanaceae; genus Nicotiana; species Nicotiana obtusifolia. Next base: position 8,801 of record MCJB01012429.1, read on the forward strand.
GTGAAACAGTCTTCATTAGTTGTAAGAAATTGAATAAGTTTTGTCCTAAGCTCGGGGCTCAGCCCCGTGCTGAGGTATAACTTTCGATTGGGCAAGCCCTCTTGCAGCATGACTTGTTCCAGTTCCTCGACCGTCGATTTAGTGGCATCAAAATTATCAGAGGTGATAAAAGATCTGGGAATCCCATAATCATCATCCTCGACATATGCTTGTTTGTTTATATCTGCCGAAGACGGTATCTGTGATTGCTATTTCGTCCTGTCTATGATCACTTGGTTTGGAACCGTTGGGGCTGGCATCACCTCTTCGACCGCGAACATTTCTTTTGCGGCCAGTTGCTCCCCGTAGACCGTTTTAAGTCCATCGGGCGTCATAAATTTCAATGCCTGGTGCAGCGTCGAAGGCACCGCCCTCATGTCGTGGATCCACGGTCTCTCGAACAGAGCATTGTACCTCAGTCCCCTTCGATCACACAAAACTTTGTTTCTTTAATGGTTCCAGCGGTATTTATTGGTAACGTTATCTCACCCTTGGTGGTCTCACATGCCATGTTGAATCCGTTAAGAACTCGGACTATAGGAACAATCTGGTCTAGCAGGCCAAGTTGCTCCATGACCCTTGATCGAATGATGTTGGCCGAGCTACCTGGATCGATTAGCACACATTTAACTCTAATTTTACGTACGAGTACATATATTACCAGTGCGTCATTGTGGGGCTGTACAATCCTTTCCGCGTCCTCGTCGTTGAAGGATAAAGTTCCCTTCGGCGTGTAATGTCGAGTCCGTATCTCCCTACTAATGGATATTTTGGTGCATTTCAACATCGGCCCCTAAGGGGTATCGACTCTACCGATGATCATGTTGATGACGTGTTGAGGCTTTTCTTGCACCGTCTGTTTGTTAGAATTCCTGTTCCCGAAATGATTTTTGGCTCGGTCGCTAAGGAATTCTCGAAGATGTCCGTTACTGAGTAGTTGGGCTACTTCCTCTCTCAGTTGCCGATGATATTCCGTTTTGTGACCGTGAGTGCCATGATATTTGCACATTTGATTAGGATCCCTTTGGGTCGGATCAGATTGTAGTGGTCGAGACCTTTTAGTATCTTTGATGCAACCGATAGCCGATACAATAGTGGCAGCATCGACATTAAAGTTGTACTCCGATAGCCCCGGTGCTTCTTTATGCCCGATGGGCCTTTCAAAGCTACTTTTGGTCATGAGTCCTCGGCTGCTCTGGCCTCGGTTATTTCTCCTTTCATTTCTTAGGGAGTTCTGCCCGGATAAATCGATTTTTCTGTCCCTGTGATATGGCTGATGTCGTTCTCTGTTCGATCTTGGTTCGTGATCAATATCCCTTCTGACTCTGTCAAGAGCTCTAACAGGATAAATGGCTCCCCAAGGGGCCCCAAGCTGATCGTCTTCAACTCTGATTTTTGACTGGTACTAGTTATGTATGCCAGCCCATGTAATAGCCAGGATATTCTATTAAGTTCAACTTTAGTTGCTACGAAGCCATTGAACTTCGAATATTGAGTCCCTTAGTGAAAGTTTGAACAGCCCAATCATCAGTGACTGGCGGCAGATCCATCCGTTCCATTTGAAATCGGGACACGGACTCTCTAAGCATCTCGTTATCCTTTTGTTTGACTTTGAAAATGTCCAATTTCCTCGTTTCGACCTTGATGGCACCCACGTGTGCCTTCACAAAAGAATCTGCAAGCATAGCAAATGAGTCAATTAAATTAGGAGGTAAGTTGTGATACCATATCATGGCTTCCTTGACAGGGTCTCCCCAAATTTTTTCAACAGAACAGATTCGATCTCATCGTCCTCCAGGTCATTCTGTTTGATAGCACATGTATACAAGGTTACATGCTCGTTCGGGTCGGTCATTCCATTATACTTGGGCATTTCGGGCATACGAAATTTCTTGGGGATCGGCTTCGGAGCCGCTCTCAGTGTAAAAGGTTTTTGCACGAACTTCCTGGAATCTAGGCCTTTTAACACCGGGGGTGCCCGTGGGATTTGCTCTACCGTGGAGTTGTAGGTTTTCACCTTTTTGTCATTTGCCTCGATCTTTTTCCCCCTGATTCTATCCGTTTTGTCAGCTCCTCGAGCATCTTCATAATTCCGGGGTTTGTCCCCGATTCATATTCATTCAACCTTCCTACGATTGATTCATCCCTGCGGGTAATTTCCCTGGAAGGGCCGTGCTCAACCCTGTTCGGGATTCGGCTTCGATTTTGTAACTGAGCTATCGCCGTCTGTTGAGCCTGTAACATTTCAAAGATCATCCGGAGGCTGATCACATCCCCTTCAACGATTTGGGAGTTTCGAGTTACTGGTCGGACTCCTCTATGAACGCTATTTGAGGGGTCTGTAGGCGGATCCGCATCAACTGCCACGTGTGAATTAGCGTCAATCGGGTCAACAATCGGGATCTCGTTACCGGGCGCTATGTTGTTATTTTCACCTTGGTGATCGGACTCATTGTCAACGTGCAAAGGTACTGATTGAGAGTTTGACATTTCTGTATTATAGCCTGGAATCAAAGACACTTCAAAAACCAAGTGTGAAGCAGTGTGTGTGTTATGGAGATTTGTATTAAATAACCACTATTATCCTTAGCCCAACGGTGGGCGCCGAACTATTTACCCTCAAAATTGGATAACAATTGAATTTATAAGTGGTTTTAAAGATACCTGATTTAATTTGATACAAAAATGAGAAATCAAATTGAAATTAAAATTAATGATAAAAGATGAATGCAAACCACACAAGTTGGGCAGCGTTGGCTTGTGGGATGATCGCCCTTGGGCCAAGAAATATTGCAATCGGAGTCGAAAATAGAATAATAAGACAATAATAACTAAAGAGATCAATCTATTGCTATTTTCCGTGATCAGATCAAAAGTGTCCTTACAAATAATTAGACCCCCTTTCATATAGTAGGGGAATCCTACTTTAGGTACAACTCTATATAAGGTAAAAACTCTCCTAATTTGCTAATTAAGCGGTTACATTGATTCATGCCGAGATTCACCCCGCAATGCTGACCCATTACGGATATTCTGGCTTTCCATTATTTAGGTTCGACAATCTTCCCTCGAGCATCTTCGGGGTTAGAATTGATTTCGAATCACGGGCTCAGTGTTCTCGAGGACGGACATTCTGACCTCGTGTTCTGCTTCGATGAAACTCGGGGTCGATCTTCAACCCTTCACGTTCCGAGCCCGATCTATCGTGCGATAGTCGAGCCCGATTTCGACCGTATACACAACTGCAAATATAAAGGCAAGAGGCTACTATCCAAAGTCAAGAGGAAACTATTGGCAACTTGGATGCTCAAGTGGCTAAATTAGTTGAAGCATTTAATGCTCAACAAGCTAATATATTGAATACTAGCCAAAAAGGGTGTGAATTAGATGCAGGAATTGAGGTGTTAATGGAGTAGGTTAAAGTGGAACACCAATAATCTATCTGGTTAGAATTTGAGGATCCCCATGTTGAAGTAGTGGTACTAGAGTCAACCGAGAATATTGAAGATACAACTTTAGTTGACTCTAGTTTGTGTCATGAAGAGGATGTAAATAAGCTTGCAAATTTTTGAGCGCATTTATCCTTACTCCAAGCATTTTTCCACATTGTGTCTGGATGATGATATGAAAATAGAGTCATCTGAGCTAATTGAGGAGTCAAAGAAGGAGGAAGAAGGTACTTATATTTTGAAATCTTTTCGTGCTAGAAATACAGGATTACACACCTCACCTAAAAGTCAAGAAGTGCATAATACTACATTGGTTCTCTTGCGCCAGTTAGATTTATTCCACCACCCCTAGAACATAGCCGAAACTTGATGCCAAATTGGGGGTTCTATTGATAAGTTCGAGGTGGAGGCAAAAAGTGATTCACATTGTGCCACAACGTTAAATCGGGTATTTATTGAGAAGCAACCTAACTTTATTGCTTTCTTTATTTCTAGTTTATTTTTTATTTTTATTGTATTATTTTTGTAATGTTATTTTTGACTTTGTAGGAGTAGGACATGGGAAGAAAAGCCATTGGAAAGATGCAATAACAAGCTAGATGGTTGGAACTAAGTGTGGGGTACCTGCACAAAGGACTATGTCCGGGAGAAGTGTGAGTACCTATGAGTTGCTAAGCTTCATCCTTTGGCCTACCAGGGAGTTGTTTACCCTCTTGTTATTTATGATGTACATTAGGGACAATGCACAATTTTTCAAGTGTGGGGTGGGAGAAGACCGTCTGGGTGATATTTTATGCTATTTATGTATGTTAAAAAGAAAAAAATTAAAAAAATTATTTCAGTGGAAATAATCGCCCTTGGTTTTTCTTATGGCCACGGTTATTTTCCAATGATGATTCTTTGAACCGTGTAATAGGTTTTTTTTTTAGGTAAAATTTTCAAAAACATTTTGCACTTTTCTCGACGATGGACTTTCTAGAAAGTTTTCTTGAGGGATTAAAGTTAAAGAAAATGCAAAAAAAAATTTCTTTTTCATTCTTTTATAGAACTTATAATGGAATGGAAGAACTTGAGTATCTATGCTTTTTGACATGTTTTATGCCAGGACTTAGAGCTGTAACATTTGAGCTTATGATCTTCTTCGTACTCTATGTGCCCACATACCGTAAGAATTTATGTGGCTTTATTTTGACACTTAGGCTCATCTTTTGACTCTTGTGATTACTTTTGTGTTGAATTAATATGATGACGCGCTTAGTTGTTTAACTTGAGAGTCGGGCCTGAGCCATTCGAAGTGAATCATGTGCACTGTATGATGTGAGGTCTTGATTACATTTTATGATATCCTGTGTTAGTCTAGAACTTGCCTCGTGTGTTATTCGAAGTGAAATAAGTAAGCTTTGTGAGTTTCGGAGATGATGTAGGCATTTCTTTGATTGTTCATTGAGCTAGTATGCCACCATAAATAAACCTTTTTTTTGGCACTCACATTACAAACCGATTCCCTTTTTGTTCTTAATTAGATCTTTTTGAACATCTACCTCCGAAAGCACTTAAGTCACTAGAAGAGTAAGCTGAGAGTTGGGGTAACTTCTGAGTGGAACTATACAAAGGCCAAAAAGTGCACACATGTTTTGAAAGATCATTAGCCGGACAACCTAAATTTGGAAAGTGTTGGAATAAAACAACAACAAAAAATCAAAGAAGAAGGAAGAAAAAGAAAATACAAAAAAATACAAAATAAAAATAAAAAGAGAAAAGAAGAAAAAGAAAATCAAAGAAAACACAAAAAATATATTAAAAAAATAGAAAATACACTCTTGTTCCTCTTAATCTGGGCTAGTGAACACATAGTTATGTTTAAAGAAGAAGGGCCAAATTGTATATAGTTTCGTGGCATTGCTTGAATTGGTCATGAAGAGTCTAGTATTTAAAAGTTAAGTGTAGTGTATTAAAGTGCTTAGGAGGGTTAGTCACTATACCCAAATATATCTTACACATCCCTTAACCTACATTACAACACGTAAAGACCTAATTGATCCTAGACTTCGCATGCTTAAATTAGTAGAGACATACATTACGGGCAAGCCTATGGGATGACCTCGGGATGCACATGAATTTCTTTGAGAGCGTGAGCATAGTCTTTCGATGTGTAAGTCTTTAAATATACTTGAACGCATATTTGAGTGTGTGGACTAATTTTTCTCTTTGGTTTGTGGAGGGCACATGATTTGCAAAGAATTGGTAAAGTCGAGGCATTTTGAATTGAACCAAGAAGTGAGTCATAGTAGGAAATATTGGAGTCATCTTTTGAGGTTAGGATGTTAGAAGAAGTTGCACAAATATTTTAAATAGTCTTGGCACAAGTCTAATTTTGAAGAAAAATGTCAATAGTTCTTATATTGGGTTCTAAGTGTTGATATAAACCATTGTGATTGATAGATATTTGAGTATGTTTTGAAATGTGTGTCTTGTCATTATGCTTAATTTTAAAAGACCGGAAAGAATTTAAGTGTGGGGGTGTGAAACCATAATTAACTTTTAAGTGTGAAGAATATAAGTAATTCTCTGAATGAGGATGCACGCCCACGTGTTTGACCATTCTATATATTATCTGCTTTTCTTGAGCGTACGCTTAATTGATAAAAGCAGATTAAACTAGAGTTTAACTCTAGAAAATTAAGTAGAAATGGGTAGTAAAATTAAAAATTTGCTTGCATTTAAAGCATTGAACGTTAAACTAAGAACATTCATATGACCAGCTAATGAATCGAATAGATTGTTGTCTAAGCAATAGCGAATTGATAACTAAATGAAAATCCAAAATTAGTATCAGTGAAGTTTTGTTTGTCATGTCGAACCTGAAAAACAGCGTGTACTAGCGAGTGCAACTGATAAAAACTACAATATCAGTCTTTTGTAACTTTTAAATGTTATTGTAACGATCTGATCGGTCGTTTTGAGAATTAGCGTCTCGTTTGGTGATTTTAGGTCTTGTGCAGCTTCGTACTATGTGTTATGACTTGAGTGTATGGCCGAGTTCAGTTTTCGGATGATTCGGGATCAATTTGGGAGGAGGATTTCTATTTTAGAAGCTTAAGCGGTAAGAGTTGACCGGAGTTTTGACTTTTGTGTAGATGACTCCGAAATGGCGTTTTGATGATTTCAATAGCTACTCATGGTGGTTTTGGACTTAGGCGTGCATCTGGATTTGGATTCGGAGGTCCGTAGGGTAATTTGAAGCATTTCGGCGAAAATTGAAAAGTTGAAGTTTTGGAAGGATGAGAGGTTTGGAGAGTTGATTTTGGTGATATCGGGGTCGGAATGAGATTCCGAGAGTTGGATTAGCTCTGTTATGTCATTTGGGACTTGCATGCAAAATTTGATGTCATTTCGGATTAATTTGGTGTGTTGCAGCACGGGTTTTGGAAGTTGGAAGATTTGAAAGTTCATAAGTTCGATTCGTGGTGCGATTTTTGGTTTTGACGTTGTTTGATGTGATTTGAGACCTTGAGTAGGTCCTCGTTATGCTATGTAACTTGTTGGTATGCTTGGACGGAGTCCTGAGGGGGCGCGGGAGTGTTTCGGACAAGCTTCAGATCATTTTCATGTTTTGGGACAGGTCTGGTTCTGGTGCTTCGCACCTGCGACATTTTGGAGCGCAGGTGTGACTCCGCTTCCGCGTGAGCCTGATCGCTTCTGCGATCATAGTGGTCTTGGAGGGAGCTTGCTTCTGCGAAGATTGGTACACATGTGGATTGGCCGCTTTTACAACCGTGTGATCGCATATGCGAAGTTGTTCGCTTCTGCTGGTTCTCTTGGCGCTTCTGCGATGTCCCTGGTGCGACTGTACTTTCGCAGATGCAGATCCTGGCCTGGTAAGTTGAGTTCACAGATGCAAACTTTTGCTCGCAAATGCGAGGTCGCAGGTGCGGCTTTTCGGTTCGCAAATGCGAAGGGCACTGGGCAGAAGACATATATGTCGAGGGTTTGATATTTTTAACATATTTTGAGTTGTAGACCTCGATTTTGGGAGATTGTTCGTGAGTGTTTCAAGAAACTAATGGGGGTAAATGTTCTCTACCCGAATCTTGTTATATTTCATGAATCCATTGCTATTTTCATCATTTAATTAGTGAATTAAGTTGGAATTTGGGAAAAATTTGTAAAATCTATCAAAAGTGTAAAATGATAATTTGTAAGACGAGTTGATATCGGAATTTGGTAATTTTGGTATGGTTGAACTCGTATCGGAATGGGTGTTCGGGTTTTATAAATTTTATCGGGTTCCGAGGTGTGACCCCGGAGTTTGACTTTTGGTTTGACTTTTTTGTTTTATTTAATAATCGAAGCTTTATTATTCGGAATAGTCTCCTATGAGTTTTACTTATGATTTGAAGTTATTTTGGCTAGATTTGAGCCGTCCGGAGGTTGTTTCACTCGAGAAGGTTATTTTAGAGTATCGGTCTAGCTTCTTTGAGGTAAGTATCTTGCCTAACTTTGTGTGGGGGAACTACCCCTTAGGATTCGAATCATTTGTGCAAATTGTGTCATGTGAAGGCCGTGTACGCGAGGTGACGAGTACGTGCTCGGGCTTATTTGTAGAAATTTGACCGTTTAGGTTCCTTAGGTTCTTAGGTCCATTGAATATGAAGTTGTTTGTCATGTTAAATTTCTCATTTATTAAATTCACCCTTATGTGTATTAGTTGGAATTAATTGCTTCATGTTCTACCTTTATTATCGATTAAACTCTTATGTGCCTTAACTGAAGTTGTTGCTTCTTTTATCGTCATGCTATCTTTTCCGTAATTGCTTAATCTTAATTGAAATCATTATTATCTTTCCGTAAATGCTTAGTTTTAATGGAAATCATTATTATCTCTTCCGTAATTGCTTAACCTTAAATTGAAGTTTGTTATCCCCTTCATTGTTGACGTATTCTTATTTGGGGTAATTGATTCATACTATTTCTCTTGTTGTCGAATTGTACTTTCGTGGAATCATTGTTACACATTACCTCTCCTTTGTTGAACTATTCTTGTTGAGAATATTATTTCCTTTTTGTGTCTTTCTTTGTGAGTTCCTTCTTCCATTTCTTTGTGTTCTGAAGTTCTTGTGTTGATTTACTTGCGTATTCTCGTGTTATTATTGCTGTTGCTGTTGTATTCAGTGTTATTGAGCCGAAGGCTATGCGTGGTTGTGATACTGAAACTGTTTTGAGGAAATGTTGTGGCACGTGGGCACTTATTGTGGAAGTCATGTATTTGAGATGTTATATTTTGGTACACGTGTTGTTGTTGAGAGAATTATTATTGTGTTTGCACGAGGTTTCTGCCGTGCGGTTGTTATTGTGTTTGCACGAGGTTTCTGCCGCGCAGTTATTATTGTGTTTGCACGAGGTTTCTGTCATGCGGTTGTTATCGTGTTGCACGAGGTTTTTGTCGTGTTGTTGTTATTATTGATACGCATGCAATAGTATAAGGTCGGGGTGTTGAAATGCATGCAGTGGAATAAGATGGGCTTGAAACGCGTGGCTAGTAGGGGAACTACTAGAAGCCATGTGGTATGATAAGGTGGGCTAAAATGCGGGATGCTATTTTGGGAAAAATAATTTTTAAAAAGAAATATAAAGGCTCCCGCGATGATATAAGGAAAGTTGTGGTTCATTTTACAATTTGAGACTACGAGGCGGTACCTCGGGAGGGCTCTTGTTGTCATTTTCCCTTTTCTGTGCACTTGCCTTTGATTGTTATTTTTCTTAGCATACTACTAATTATTTTCCTCCGTGATACACTTTTTGCTCATCTATGTAGCTAATCTTGTTGTGCTGGTCGTTGCGTCAAACTTCATTGCTGCCTTTATTACGCTGTACATTTCGTGGTGATCATTTCTTATGTGCCATTCATTGTCTCTACTTGGGCTAAAACGTGGGATGCTATTTTAGGAAAAATAATTTTTAAAACGAAATATAAAGGCTCCCGCGGTGATATAAAGAAAGTTGTGATTCATTTTATGATTTGAGACTACGAGGCGGTACCTCGGGAGGGCTCTTGTTGTCATTTCCCCTTTTTCATGCACTTGTCTTGGATTGTTATTTTTCTTAGCATACTACTAATTATTTTCCTCCGTGATGCACTTTTTGCTCAGTTCTATGTAGCTACTCTTGTTGTGTTGATCGCTGCTTCAAACTTTATTGCTGCCTTTATTACCGTACATTTCGTGGTGATCATTTCTTATGTGCCATTTATTGTCTCTACTCTATTTGTTGACTGAAATTGTGGTAGAACACTTGCACAAACATACATGTAGTTAAATCATTCATATCGGTTTTAAAAGGTGAATCCTGACGTCATTAACCATTATACGTACTCTTATCTACTTGCCTTCTATGTGAGGATTGTTCTATTGGCACGTGAGTCATCCCTGCGGTTATGAGTTCTAATGTGAGCACAAGATGCTAAGTGATTAGGGTTCATGAATTGGGACCCGTGAGCTGTGATTATGAGGTTCGATACCTCGTGGAAATGCTTGAACAGATCTTGTGTGAAAGCGGTTGTTCTTATTGAGTTGTTGCTGGTTTTCCTTTATTTTGTTTCACCTGACTTAGACTGTGATAAGTTACTCTACAGCATTATTATCTAACTGCTTCCTGTTGAATATTGTTGTTACTAGTGTATCATTGCAAGTATTGTTTCGTATTTCCTAATCTTGCTTAGCTTTATATTAATATTATTTCTCTGTTAGTTCATCTATACACTTGTTCAAGTTGTTTATTCCGGTAGGTGTCTTGACTGTCCCTCGTCACTTAGTCTTGATACTTACTTGGTACCGCTGTGGTGTACTCACACTACGCTTCTGCACTTTTTTGTGCAAATCCAAGTGCCACGGTTGTTGTTGATTATTAGTTGGCTGGTCGAGCTGTGGAGACTCAAGGTAATCCTGCCGTCGCGTTCGCACGCCTCAAAGTCACTTTCTGATATTTTCATTGTACTGTTTAATTCTATCATGAACAGTTGCATTTAGAGATTTTTCTAGCAAACTCAGTAGAGCTTATGACTTGTACTATCGGTTTTGGGAATTGTAATTGTGTATAAGATTTTTATCTCGTATTTATCATTCGATGGTTGAATTTTTCTATTTATTTAATAAATGTTAGGCTTAACTGATTTTAGAGATTAAATGCCGTAACGATATCTTACGAAAAAAATTAAAATCGTAACAGTTACTGTTTCGCTTGTCTATATGACAAGTGTAAAGATGATATTACATTTGTTTCCTTTTTAACAGTGAAACTACTCCTAAGCTCTTCTCAACAAATTCAACTTGCTTAACTTTCCTTCAGTCTTGCATCTAAGATATTGCCGATTGCTCAATCTTGTTCCCTCTGTACTAGAAGGTAACTTGTCGGACTGTTGGTAATCTTAAGTATGCTTCCGAAAGTGGATTTGTAGCTTTCCAGTACTACAGTCAATTTCTTTATAATAATTTTGTTTGTTCCGATATTTTTTTGACTTTTATAGTAAATAGCTGTTATACACCTATAATAGCATTTGACATTAAAATAATTTTTTAGTTGTTATAGATAAAAATTATCCAAAAATTAATTATTTTTTCTTTTTTTAATATTACATATAAAAGATAAAGAAATTATTCAAATTTAAAATCATAAAACATATACATTTTTCACTAGTTAAATACTGAAAAAAGTTAATACATTATTAATAAATTCATAACTAACCGTATAAAGGTTTAAACTCTAAGGCAGACATTTTAAAGCTACCTAGAAAAATAAATTCTTTCAAGATTGATGGAAGAAATTTGTTGTAACTTATTTCGTAGATTTCATTCTCTTAATGGAGATATAATGCTTGAATTAACAAAGATTCGTGCCCAAATTTTCAGCAAAAAAGTATCTAATAGCTTTCCCTTGAAGACAATCTAAGAGCTTAATAGTTAAATTTTCTATCTAAATATTTTTTGGAATTTGTCCAATGGAAAAGATATCATGTGCAAATCTAGGGGAACATAAAAACCAAAAACAACAAAGAGAGAGAGGGTCTGGAGAATAGAGAGATAAACAGCGACGACACAGTCGAAGCTTCTACTACCAACAATGGCGTCGCCAGCCGGCGAAATTCCGGCTGGCCGGCCACCTCCAACCGCTCCACTCGCACCAACCACTACTTCACCCACACCCCAACCCTTAGATTACTCCCAAATCCTAAAATCATCTACTCTGAACAACACTGCAGAGACGAGCCCTAGCAGAAGAATCGAACCAATTCCTTTTAAGAAGGCAACTTTCATGCATAGACAACCTATAGTCAAGTACACGGAAGCAGAGGCGTCACGCATGAACATCATCGAAGGCCTACAGTATGCGGTTTTGGGCAAATTTTCCTATGGCTGGCCGGACATTCAGGAACTAAGAAGAATCATCTCAATCCAGTGTGGAATCAGGGGTGAATGCAATATTGGCTTCTTCAGAGACAAGCATGTGCTTATCAGATTATCTCTATGGGAGGATTTCATCAAAATCACCTCAAAAAGCACATACTAACTCAAAGCCAAAGATGGGTATGAATATCAGATGAGGCAATTAATTTATGATGCAAAATTCAAATTGGGAGAAGAAACATCAATGGCAATGGCGTGGATTTCCTTCCCACACTTATTACCTATATATTTCGTAAAGGAATGTCTTTTCTCGTTAGCTTCTGCTGTTGGTAAGCCTCTCCACCTTGATTTAGCTACCATAAATAAGACGAGGCCTAGTTGTGCTAGAGTAAAGGTACTGGTGGACTTACTAACAGAATTGCCCAAAAAAGTCAGGCTAGACATTAAAAATGAGGCAACAAGGGAGGTCAGAACGGAATGGGCCAAAATACAGTACGATTACATCCCCAAGTACTGTAGGGAATGTAAGTTACAAGGACACGATATGATAGAATGCTGGAATCTGCACCCGGAAATCCTTAACACAGGTAAGGCTGATCAATAAAGGGCTGAAGAGAAGAGGAGAATAAAAGGCAAAGCAGAAGAAGCAAAGCATCAACAAAGACAGGAAACAACACCTTTGCTGATACTGTCAAGTGGCAAGATAGTAGGAAATGCTGGCCCTCAATGGAAGGAGGTCAAAGATAATCGAATGCAAAACAAAGCAATCTCCACACCTGGGAAACAAAAAACAACAGTCAATAAAGACACTCTACAGATTCAAGTAACAAACAAGTTTGATGCACTTAAACAAGACATAGCCAGAAATGAGGAAATTACTCCAGAAGATCAGTATGCAATAAATACCACAGAAACAACTACTTCAGCATTGACAGTTGCAGAGGATCAAGTACAAGGAAACTCAACAATGAATCCCAGCTCAAGCAAACATATTAATGCTGAGGCCACCAGCAGCAAAGTTAAACCACTGAACTTAACATATGAATTGGAAGGTCAAGCAGGAAACATATCAGTCTTGATACCAGGCCCAACATTGGCAAACGAGATGGCAGCAAGCTCGCACAGCAATCACTCACAAAGCAAGCATAGCAATTCTGAGGATAACAGCAACAAAGTTAAGTCACTGAGCTTCACAGATAAACTGGAAGGTCAAGCAGGATCAGTCTTGACACCAGGTCCCAACACTGGCAAATGCTACAGCAACACACTCCAACAGCAATCACCCACAAAAGAACCCCAGCAGCAATTCACAAAAGAACACCAAAACAAGAAACAAACTGAACTGTGAACTCATCAGCAACAAAGGCAATCAAACTACTCTAGCAAAGGAAACAGTTGCTCAACCAGCAAAACAAATAGACTTGATTGCAGAAACAGCCCAGCCATCCATAGCTTCAGCAAAGACCATCACAGAAACAACCAAAGGAAGCAGCAGCCAGTTAGAAAATGCAACACAACCAATAACAAAGAAAGCAGCAACTGATGCAGCAATAGCAAACATCAGCAGCACAAAAGAAAAGAAAAAGGATCCACCTCACAATGAATTCTGGAAAGTTTCTACACCAATGTTACCAAAACTGCAGGAGAGAAATCCACAGAAACAGAAACAGATAGACAAACTGAACAAACTTCAAGGAAATTATGGGCAGAAGCAGGCAGGGAGATCTCTCACCAACCCAAATCAACAAAATAAAATCAAATATGTATCCTCAGAGGAAGCAAAGCAAGGACAATATTAGCTCTTCAAAAGTTCAATCAAGAAGAGCACTAACCTTTTCCAACAAAGCTCAATGAATGCTATCATATGGAATATCAGATCAGTCAACACAATGCAAGCTTTTGAAAGACTGATCACACTTCACAACAAACATCATTTTGAATTCATTAGCATTATGGAGCCAATGCAGCAACTAAGGAGAATGGAACAGTATAGAAGAAAAATTGGTCTGGCAACAGGCTATAGCTAATGTCTCCAAAAAATTTGGGTCTTTATTGATGCTGCTTATGGAATCACTACACTGTCAGATACAACACAACAACTCACCTTGAAGTTCCTGCACACAGACACAAAATTGGAATTCATCCTCACACTAGTTTATGCCAAATGCACATCAACAGAAAGAATTGAATTGTGGGATACATTATATGACTTGGCTCAAAGTATAACAATACCTTGGCTAGTAGGGGGTGACTTCAATGTCATTAGTGATCAAGAAGAGAAATTTGGTGGACTTCCTATCTCCTTCAATGAAGTTGATGACTTCAATCACTGCATCAATATCTGCTGCCTAACAGACCTAGGTTTCAAAGGAAGCATCTTCACTTGGTGGAATGGGAGAGCAGACGAGGAATGCATCTTCAAAATATTAGACATATGTTTAGCAAATCAAAACTTCCAGCAAGCCTTCCTAACTATTGAAATCACACATCTTTCAAAAATTGGCTCGGATCACAGTCCTCTCTTCCTGCAATTGAATAAGGAATCAAAAACAATCAGAAAGCCTTTTAGATTCCTTAATTTCTGGACTAAGCAGGAAACCTTTAAAGTAGTAGTAAGAGACAATTGGTAGGCAGATTTTCAAGGGGATCCTTTCATCCTTTTCAATCACAAGCTCAAAAAGCTAAAAAGTGCTTTAACACTCTGGAGCAAAGCAACATATGGAGACATCTTTCAAAATATAGCAAGTATGGAAGAAGTGGTCCTAGTACATGAAAAATAATTTGAAGAAAGCCCAACTGCTCAAAACAAGGAAAGGCTGCAAAAGGTGCAATCACAAATGATCAGGTACCTAGCTATTGAAGAACAATTCTGGAAGCAAAAAGCAGGAATGGCTTGGTTCAAAGATGGCGACAGAAACACCAAATTCTTCCATGCTCTAGTAAATGGCAGAACAAAAAGGCTTCAACTAAGAAGAATTCAAAACAGTGCAGGCAACTGGATTGAGGAAGAGGAACGGATAGTGGAAGAAGCCATCAACTTCTTCAAGGAACAATTCACAGAAAGAACCACTCCCACTGGTTTCAGAATCTTAGAAAACATACAGCAAGTGATTGACACACAACAACATACAGAACTGATCAAAATCCCAATAAAAGAGGAAATCAAGCAAGTTGTTTTTAGTCTGAATGGGGACAGTACAGGAGGTCCAGATGGTTTCACAGGTCTATTCTATCAAACATGCTGGGGAATCATAGGGGATGACATTCAAAACATGGTTGCTGCTTTTTTCACAAGAAGACAACTACCAAAATGTGTAACTCACACAAATTTGGTACTGATACATAAGAAGAAGGAGATAGAGACATTCTCTGACTTGCAACCCATAAGCCTTAGCAACTTTGTCAACAAGATCTTCTCCAGAATATTACATGAAAGGATGCTGGTCATACTTCCTACTCTCATCTCCCAAGAACAAGCAGGATATGTGAAAGGCAGAACTATAGTGGAAAATGTCCTATTAGCACAGGAAATCATCACTGACATAGGACAAAGAACAAGAGCAGGGCCAAACGTCGTCATCAAGCTAGACATGACCAAGGCTTTTGATAGATTGTCCTGGCTATTCATGACCAAAGTTCTAAGGAAAATGGGATTCAATGAAGTCTTCATTGGCATGATCTTTGACATCATGGGCAACA
This sequence comes from Nicotiana obtusifolia, assembly GCA_002018475.1. Taxonomy (NCBI): domain Eukaryota; kingdom Viridiplantae; phylum Streptophyta; class Magnoliopsida; order Solanales; family Solanaceae; genus Nicotiana; species Nicotiana obtusifolia. The sequence goes on from MCJB01012429.1 coordinate 24,387, forward strand.
ACTGGTATTCAATCCTCGTCAATGGTCAGCCTCATGGTTTTTTCAAATCGACAAGGGGAGTCAAACAAGGAGACCCACTATCCCCAACACTGTTTATCATAGCTGCAGAAGCCCTTTCAAAAGGACTGAATGCACTCCATCATAATCCTTATTTCAGAGGCTTTGGAATGCCCAGAGAGAGTCTAAAAATCAATTACTTGGATTATGCAGATGATATGATCATCTTCACATCCTCAGATGCCACCTCTACTGCTGATAATGGAGGTTCTGAGTGCATATGAAGTAGCTTCAGGTCAACTGGTCAACAAGAGTAAATCTGCTATCTTTTTGCATCACTCAGCCAATACTGAAGTAGTATCAAAAGTTGAAAGAATTACAGGCATTGGAAGACAGGACCTTCCATTCACTTATCTGGGCTGCCCAATGCACTACTCCAGAAAAAGGATCATATACTATCAGGACATAGTTAATAAGGTACAGGACAGACTCCAATCTTAGAAAGGCAAATTGCTCTCAATTGGAGGCAGAGCTATTCTGATCAAGCATGTTTTGAAAAGTATGCCAGTGCACTTGTTATCAGCAGTAAACCCTCTAAAGCAAGTAATCAACAATCTCCACAAGCTCTTTGCACAATTCTTTTGGAGTAGCATAGTTGGAGGAAACAGCAGACATTGGTCGTCATGGAATAACTTATGCATTCCTTGTGAAGAAGAAGGTGCAGGGTTCAGATCTCTACATGACATGTCCAAGGCACTCTTTTGTAAATTATGGTGGAATTTCAGAACTAAACCTAGTCTCTGGAGTGCATACATGTGTCAAAAATACTGTAAAACACTAAATGCGGTAATTGTTCCTTGGAAAGAGGATCACAAACCTGGAAGAAAATGCTAGAATGCAGAGAAATCATAGAACACCAAATTGCCTGAAAAATCAAAATGGGATCATCACTGTTCAGGTATGATAATTGGACCAGGTTGGGAGCATTATATTTCATAGTGCCAACAAACTTCCCAATTGATGAATCAATTCACAATGTGAACAATGTCCTGCAAAATGATGATTGGAACATGCAACAACTGTCAAAAGCTTTGCCACAGGAAATGATGGAACACATAACAACTTCAGTAAGGCCACCAAACATGGAAGACACTCTAGACATCCCATTTTGGATGCTACAAAATCAAGGTCAATTCACAGTCAAAACAGCTTGGGAATACCTCAGAAGAAGGGAAGATCCAAAAAGAGCGTACAGGATGATCTGGTTTAAAGGGCTCCCTTTCAAAATTGCCTTCTTCATGTGGAGAGTCTGGAAGGCAAAATTGCCATTAGATGATCTTTCGAAAAGAAGGGGATATCATTTGCCTTTCAAATGCTGGTGCTGCACTGAACCAAAAGAGGAAACCATGACACACCTCTTCACCTCCACCACTACCACCAAGGTATGGATGTATTTTCTACAAAGAGCAGGAATAGCACTTGATGGACTGACATTCCAGCAAGCAATAACAAAATGCTGGACAGCACAAACAGTCAACAGAATCAAAGCAGTGCTGCAGGCTCTTCCCTCTTGCATTGTATGGGAGCTCTGGAAAAGAAGAAATAGTTACAAGCATGGAGAACCAATCACAACTGGCAGAGTCATATATCAAATCTCCACAGCACTACAAGCACTAGTCAAAACTAGAAAACCAGGAATCAATGTTCCTCACAAATGGTGCGACCTCCTACACATGCTGGAAAACTACACCCCAACATAAACTTCAGCAAAGTATTGTGGGAATTTCCAAAGCCTAGATGGGTAAAAATCAACACTGATGGAGCATCAAAAGGAAACCCTGGAAGAAGCTCAATTGGATACTGTGTGAGAAATGAAACAGGGGATTTAATATATGCATTAGGCACAGAAATCACAGAAGGAACAAACACAGTAGCAGAAGCAACAGCCATCAAAGAAGCACTGAAATACTGCAAATCACAAGGTCTTACTCACATATGGCTACAAATAGATTCCATGCTACTGAACAATAACATAAATGGCAACTGGAAACCACCCTGGTGCATAGTTGATCAAACAGAAGAAATCCTCCAACTAAAAGAATCCCTCACACTAATAGGAACTCATATTTATAGGGAAGGGAACAAGCTGGCAGATCACCTAGCAAATCATGCACTAGAAGTGGGAAGAATAGAGTGCCAACACTTCTGCCAACTGGACACAGTAGCTAGAAGAATCTTGAATGCTGATAAATCACAATGTCCTTACTTAAGAGTGAAAATAGCATAATGACAAGTTACATACTATGTTAGGGTATTTTAGGACAGGAAACAAACAAGGAGCACAAAAAAGATCAAAGAAGAATGAAAATCTGGATTAATAGCAGAATGATCACATTTTCAATTTTCACTAATAATTATAGTTGGCCCTTATATGCAGGTTGGATGAAGAATAGGCTGGAAACAGCCTTTTGTTTCCATGAAATGAATGCTTCATTTTTGCAGGAGAACTGGAATGCAAAAAGGATAAAAGGAATGCCCTTTACACAAGATGATAAACTGCAGCAACCTCAGCCAATATTGCAGAGATTTTGCAGAAACATAGACGGTAAAAGAAAACAAGAGCAACTAACTAGGACCAGAAACATCAGAGGCAACAGTGGAGAAACAACTCAGCAACAACTGCAAAATTCAGTATCACACCAGTCAACCAAACAGATGCAACAAGGGAAACATAGCAGATATAGCACAAGGCCACAACAGACTAAATTGCACCATTCCCCTTTTCCCTGTTCTCACATAACTTCACTAATCCTTTTGCAAGAACACTGGCACTCATAATGGATTGTTAAAGTAGAAGTCTGCAGAGATAACAAAATCAAAGGGCAGAGGCTCCAACAACTTTCAAGACATTCACTGCTACAGGAATACTGTGATTCAACATCAATTCCAAACACATTTGAAGCAGAAGCAGAAATAACAACAGATTCAACCAATGACAGTGGGAATGGGAGACAAATTGTCAGGAGAAACAAGCAGTCCCTAGCCCCCAAAGCAATAGCACAGACTTACAGAGCAATGCATCTTCCACAGGAAACACAAAATGCAAAAATCATCCATCTCAGTAATAGAAGCAGTGGAAACAGAAACAGTGGTCATCAATGCAGTAGAAGCAGCAAGAACTCCAGCAATTACTGCCATCTGAGCAGAACATAGCTTTCAAGCAAAAGTAGCACCAGCAGAACACAATGGTTGTCTGAGCAGCAGCAAACTATGGAAACAATGCAAAAATATTTCACTATCAGTACCAACATCAAAACCAACTGGAAAGCCAACAACAACCATAACAGCAACAGTGGCAACATCAGTGGCACCATCAGCAACATCAGAGCCATCACTAGACATACACCAACTATAACAGACACAACAACATACTTCATCAACAACATCAGGGACAATCACCATATGAAAGCAGCAAAAAGGAAACATTTCAAACCTTCAATACAATCATGCAATCATCATCAACATTACCAGCAAGCACACAGAAATAACAGACCTCTTAGATGCAACTGTCCATATAGGTTCAGGTTATTGGCACAATTGCGTTGTGTGGTATTAGCACCTCCAATGCTCAGTCTAACGCAATTGTATCAATCACCATGTTCCTATACCAACAGTACTCCTCTCTGGATCACCACAATCCCCAAACATAAACACCCCAACATCCCAGTCACTTCTCATTGGATCAACACTTCTTTGCAGTACTAGAAGCAACAGGAATATCAGCAAGGGCAGCAGCAGTGCAAATAACATGACTTCCAAAATCATATCTAGAGTCAGCACTAGAGTCAACAACAAAACTGACATTCAATTTTCAAGCCATATTCTCATCAGGGTATCCAGTCACTTTAATATAAATGCAGCAACAAACAGACACTCCAAACACTCCACATTGGCAAGCAACATCCTCAGCATCCTCATCACTTTCAGAACCAGTAGCTTATGCACCAGCAGACATCTCAAGGACATCATTAGCAGCAGAAGAAACAGCAAAACAGTACCAGCAGCAATCTCAACACCAATCCCAGCGGTGTTCACATCAGCAACAGCAATCAGCAACATCACAGCACACAGAAGCACCTTCAAAGCAACAGCAGAAGTAACAACATCAAGATGCTACATCAACAATAAACTCAATTGCAACAGCAGAAATGCAAGCAGCAGAATCAAGAACAAGTACCAGCAACAGCAGCATGAAGAGCAGAAAGTTAATCCACCAAGTCAGCACCAGTACAAAGGAAGCACAATGCTCAGAGATATAAGGCACATTAGCAGCCAGAGAGACAGCAACAGATTACACAAGCAGCAGGACAGACTCCACTAGACTCCCATTTTCATCAGAGAATACCATTGTCACCCTTTTACTATATGGCTTACTTTTGATAAGTATCTTCAACTGTGTCAAAACAAAGGTGAAGAGTACATTTCCATGCCATATGACATACTTCTCAGAGAACTCCAATTTTTTGCTAAAAGTAGTTTCAATGTGACAAGAAATCTACTTTTCACTCAATTAGTAGAATTAGGAACATATGTATTTTGTACAGTCGACCTAGATTTACTTCCCATTGTTTTTGTACATATGACTATCTATCAATATTATAAGATAGATAGTCATTACATCACTATAGGTCTGATGCATCCTAGCTACTTAGGTACATTTGATCACCAAATATGGATGATCAAACATGCACACCATCCCTATATGGAGGTTAGGTCTATGCCCCCTCCGTCTTGTACTTTTGTTATATATATATGATAACCAGCACTAGGCAGACAGCCTAGTATTTTTTATTAAAAAAAAAAATCATGTGCAAATCTTCAGATCCTATATCTTATGCAAGAAAGAAACTTTGTTTAATGAAAATAATATTATGCATATTTTTAAAGTTATTATTAGTCATCTTAAAAATTCTACATGCCTATTATAGAGGGATAATTTTACAAAGAGAGTTCTTCTATAAATATGGCTCTTGTTATTATAGGTTAAAAGCTGTTATAGAGAGGTAAATATAACTTAAAAAATTAGTTTTGAGGAAAACTTGGCTTTTATAGTGAATGATTGTTATATATGGATGTTGTTATAGAGAGGACTCACTGTATATATAAAAATGAGAGAAAATGGACGATAATAGCTCTTTCAAAATCATATAAGGAGACAATAACACATTCACTCAATTAAATGTGGGACAATTTAACAACCACACACGCCAAAGCGTAGTTAACTAGAAAATGAATATTAAATCTAACTTATCCCCAAAAGTTAGTGCATGAGGTTAGGATTGTCCAAGAAAATATAGAAAAACAACAAACAATATTTTCAATCATTGCTATACAATCTAACATGTGGCAGAACTATTGTCCTTCTAACATCCTAGTCCTCATTACTGTCTCTCAATCTAGACCTAATCTTCTAGTCTCCAATGTTTAACGAGCTTTAATTTCTATTCTCATATGTTTAAGCAAAAAGATATAAAAATATTATGACCAAAAAAGGGAAAAAAACTTTAGTTAGAATGATAGAGATATCGAGTAGGAGCCACAGTCTTGGACCTTTCTCCCAATTCCACGAATGAATATACGAGCAAATACATCATCGTTATGTTGGCTTGCGAAGGAACGAATGGTCGGAAAGGGCATTTGACCATCTCGTCACTACAATGGAGAAACAGTTCGAGAAATGTAAATAAGGACAACCATACCGTTATACATGCTTTTCGTTCGTGAAGACTAAGGGAGGGGGGAAGACTTAATGAGGATGGCGAGTAACGTACTTTAATCAAAAGGCGATTCAAATTACTGGAAAACTAAAATATTTGTTTGATTGTAGTATCCCTCTCTATAAGGAAGTGCATACCGATAATAATAAGCTAATGCTGATTGGAAAATTCTAGAGTATAATGAATTTGGAATGTGCAACGGAGCAGTGGTATACGCAGAACATTTTGCAAGCGATGTCAAATTTAAATAAATGAACACATAAATAAATTATTATAATATTATATAAATTAAAAAAAAATTAAATGCATTGATGTCATTTTAATATTCAAAAAAGAAAGACAAAGAAAGTGAAAAAATATTTCAAAAAAAAGGCTAAACAAAAAGTTACCTTTGTCTCAAATAAGTAAAGATGAACTCTAGGGCAGTGTATTGCAGAGGGGTGATCAGGCCAGTCATTTTTACATTGATTTGCTAAAATTAAAAGATAACTAAATTATTCAACACAGAGAATAGAAATCGCGACCTTTTCGAAGTAAGGTTAGAGTCTTTATCGCTACGCTGGAGACTGTTTATGTTTTCAATGGTGTCACCTAAATTATTTCATTCAGTTTGAATGTTCAAATATTATTTTTACACATATATTTATTTTATTTTTTTGACGAAGCGATGTCACGTAACACCGCTTCACTTAATGTAAATCCGCCCCTGCAATGCTGAAATAAAACCTTGTTCGCGCCGAGCGTATATTCAATCAATGAGTACAATGAGTCTTTTGCACACAAATTTATCACTTAAACATATCAAGCGAGTAATATATATTCTTACTTTACTAGAAATAGGTGTACGACCCCTCTAAAAGATGTGTAAAAGTTTTCTGTGGTTTTATTTGGAATTTTCAAAATATGAGTTTCCAAACTCAAGTGTTTGCGTGAACTTCTTTGCACAGAAAGTTACTCCTATCACTTACTGCTATTTTCTTAAGGTTTCAAAACTAAGAGTTCTACAATTCTTTTGAAAACTCAGATTTGAATATTATTCTATTGCTGGCAAAGTCCACTTGTACGGATATTCAAGATTGCGAGTTCTCTAGATCTTGTCCACAGGTTAGTTGGAAACTTGGATTCTATGGTAGGATTTCGAGACGAAATTTGTTAACTATTTCCGACTATTGCCGGATAGTTTTTTTTTTTTCGCTTGGTTGCAGTGGCGGCTCAATCTAATTGCCTAAAGCCAAAATTTAAAAGAAGCCTTAAATTTTTTAAGTAATTTTTTATATATTTTATTTGATGTTTATTCTTATAGCTTCCTAAAATATAAGAAAGTTAATTATATTTGAGTAATTAATTTTTTTCACTTAACAATACGATCTGTAATTCTCATGAGATATTGTTAATCTTAAGTTATATCTTATTGATATTAATTTATAAACTTTTTCAACTGATGGAACAGTTAGAGAAAATATTAAAATTATTCTATAAGCAATAAGAATATTTTTAAAATGAGAGCATCATCTTTTACTTGTACAAGTTTTATCTCACTTTTAATTCCAAAAATTAGTAAAATCATCAATTTCATAGATTAATATGCTTTAAAAGATATTCAAGGTTAATAGCTTGTTTGACCAAGCTTTTTCAATGGCAAAAATGCTTTTCCCCCCAAAAAAGTATATTTTTAAGAACTTGAAGTGTTTGGCCAAGCTTTTAGGAAGAATGCATGGTCAAAACTTAGCCTATATAAATAGAATACTCAGTGGATGATAATGAATTGGTGTCATTATTGTTATGCCGACCACCAGGTCGTAAGGCTTTCCTAGGGGGCTACAATAAGATAGCATATTTTCTAATCTAATCATTTAATAATCTAGTTAGCTTAAGCTTAAAATATTTAAAAAGATATTCAAAGAATTAAAAAAAAATCTTACAATGCCAAAGTCATAAACTAAAATGATTCAAGTTCAAATGCATTAGACAAAATTAAGATAGAAAGTAGCTACAAATATAATTACCTATTATTTTCAACCATAATTACATTACATATTTTAAATGTACATAGTATAAACTTTGAAAATATAGACGTAACGATTGATAAAAATTGGCAATATATGATTGCAAACATTTATTTTGCACCACAATAAATGATGCAGGTCAACCTGATCAAGCTACGTTCATGCCATCAATGTTGGATAAGACAAGAAAAGGCGCTGGTTAGCCTTGGAGAAGAGCCAAGGTTCAAGCATTCACAAATTTGACTATGGACGAAATTAGAAGTTGAAGATCTACATTTGTGTTTATGTTGTATTATTGTGTTGCTATGGAAGACATTAATTCTTACTTGTTTGGTCCTGCGTGACTATTCTTTAAACTTAGCCAATTTGTGGCCTTTTTGTTAATTGTTTGATCCTAGTTAGCTTAGGACAAGGCTCATTCTATATAAGCCTAAAGACCTCATTATTTGTAGGAATTTTTTGACATTAAATTGAAGAATTTTTGGCAGCCACTTTGTGCTCCCAAACGTGTGACTTTAACTTGTCCAATTTTGGTGTGATTCAAAATTGAACTTGTTCCTTGTTTGATCGAACAGTTTGCAAGACCATCGTTGTCTTGAGGGTTGTTCGTATAGTATAGGTACTCCTTGACTTCATCAAGAAGGTAAGTAGACCAGTTCCTACTTGTTGTCTTGATAGTTCATTGAGCGTCTTGCTTCTATTCTTTATTTTCTTGTTTTCGCGTTTTATATTGCACCAGTTGGTATCAGAGCAGCTTTCGTTTATATAGCATCAGTTGGTATCAGAGCTTAGAAAGGGTTTGTTTTTACAATCTCAATCTTGTTCTTCGTGCCTTAGTTTTAGGTTCTTTCTTTAATTTCGTTTTTGAACAAAAAAAAAAAGAAGAAGAAAAACGTGACAAAAAAGAAAAAAAGAAAAAAAGCGAGAACTGTTGTTGATTGAAGTTTCTAAAACATCTAGGGTTGAAATCTTGACGGCTTGGTTGTTAAAAACCCTTCTTGAAACCAATCTTAAAGTTCTTGATCGTTTAAAGACCGTTCTTGAAACCCTAGGTTGAAATCTTGAAGTGAATTGATTTTGCTAGAAGAATTGTCCATTATTCTTGGTTGAATTCTTGAAGTTCTTGGACATCAACTTGTTGTTCTTGAATTAGTTCACATTAATCTTGGAAATTCTTGAAGTTCTTGGGCGTCAATTTGTAGTTCTTGAAATAATTCACGTTAGTCTTGGGGATTCTTGAAGTTCAACCGTTCTTGACAAATTTGCAAGCTTGTTCTTGAAGTTCTTGGACATCAACTTGTTATTCTTGAACTTGGTGTCTCAAAAACGTCTAAGACTTGGAGGCTAGGAGAAGGAGAAGAATAAGAAACCCTAAGCCTAGTCTAAGAGGAAAACAACTCCATTCTAAAAGGGAGAAGTTTCAAGAAATTATTTTCTGTTGGAATTAAGGAGTAAGGGGCGAAATTCCATAGAAGGAGAGGAGAGAGAATTGGTCTTCTCCAAACTAGAATAGGAAAGCCTCTAAAATTTCCTTACTTCCTAAATTTCCTTACTTCTTTGAATTACATTAATTCTAATTAGTAATTCTCAGGTAATTTCCTACTTAAGTAATTACTATTCTTTGAGCTTGTAGAACCTCACGCTAAAACTCAGAATTTCCACTTTCGCAGATAATTCTTGGCTTCTTGTGCTCACTTAAAAAGCTGTCCGCCTATCGAGTCACATAAATTCACTCACCCCGAAGAAACTATTGAACTTATGAACTTGAAAGGTTGCTAAGGAACTTGATCAATTAGAGGAATCCAATTTGAACACAAGTGCGAAATCCTACCCGAAATTTGAGTGAACCCGACAGTCATTCAAAAGTGAGAGAGAAAATTTTACTAACCTTAACACATTCTCTATTCTTGTTTCTTTTGTAGGTACATGGCTACAGAAGGAGAAAAGGTTGTGACCGATATTACTTTAGCCGAGCTATGGGCTGAAGTAAGGACACTTAGTATCCGAACGGAGAACCTTGAAAGAACCGCTAGTACTTGGAAGAATGTCGAGGAAGGAACTAGTGATAATTCTACCTTAAGACCTGAACATGAAGGTACTGTTTGTGAGGTGGAGAGTGACGAGGAGATTGAGGAAGATAAGGGAGCTGATTTCGTTGAGTATGACGATGAAGTTTCTACTAACGTTCACCGCTTGTCTAGTGTTGTTAGTGATGTTTTGCAGGAATATAGGGACATGTTTCCCGAGGAGATGCCGAGTGGACTACCTCCATTGAGGGGGATAGAACACCAAACTGACTTTGTTCCGGGGTCACAAATTCCGAACAAACCCGCATATCGAAGCAATCCACATGATACTAAGGAGTTGCAACGACAAATGGATGAGCTATTGACTAAGGGGCTAGTTAGAGAGAGTCTAAGATCGTGTGCCGTACCCGTGATCTTGGTTCCAAAGAAAGACGGCACCTGGAGGATGTGTGTTGATTGTCGAGCCGTCAACAAGATAACGGTAAAGTATCGTCATCTTATCCCTAGGTTAGATGACATGCTAGATGAGTTATGTGGTTCACGTTTCTAAGATTGATCTTAGGTTCGGTTACCACCAAATCCGTATGAAACCGGCATTCAAGACCAAGTTTCGTCTATATGAATGGTTGGTGATGCCTTTTGGCCTCTTCAACGCACCTAGTTCGTTCATGCGATTAATGAATCATGTGCTTAAACCGTTTCTAAATAAGGTTGTGGTTGTCTACTTTGACGATATCCTGATTTATAGTAGAAGTTTAGATGACCATGTTAATCACTTAAGGCAAGTGTTTGAAGTGTTGAGAGCCAAAAAGCTATATGTTAATTATAAGAAGTGTGCTTTTTTGTGTAGAGAAAGTTGTATTTTTGGGATTTGTTGTAAATATTAATGCTTTTGAGGTACATGAATCTAAGGTTGAAGCTATTATAGATTGGCCTACTCCTACTACTGTTTCGTATGTTAGAAGTTTTCATGGACTAGCTAGTTTCTACAGACGCTTTGATAAAGACTTTAGCACCATAGCAGCACCACTAACACAGTTGGTGAGAAAAGACACGCCTTTTACGTGGGGGGAGCCGCAAGTGGGTGCCTTCCAAGAGTTGAAACGTAGGCTTAGCTCTGCCCCGTTGTTACAATTACCTGATTTTAGTAAGGCGTTTGAAATTGAGTGTGACGCCTCGGGGGTGGGAATTGGTGGTGTTCTTATGCAAGATGGGAAGCCTATTGCCTATTTTAGTGAGAAGTTGAAGGGGGCTGCCTTGAATTACTCTACATATGACAAAGAGTTGTATGCCCTCGTGCGAGCTTTAGCTCATTGACAATATTACCTATGGCCTAAGGAATTTGTAATTAGGAGTGATCATGAGTCACACAAACATCTTAGAGGTCAAGAGAAACTAAATAAACGACATGCCAAGTGGGTAGAGTTCATTGAGAGTTTCCCTTACCTGATTCATTACAAGAAGGGAAAGGAGAATGTAGTAGCTGATGCACTATCTTGGAAGTTTGCTTTGGCTATCACATTAGCATCTAGGTTGATGGGTTTTGAGAGTATTAAGTATATGTATGAACATGACCCTAAACTTAAGAGTGTGTGTGATACCATAACTAGTGGACAGCGGGTTGAGAAGTATCAGTGGCATGATGGGAACCTTTTTAAGAAGGGGAGAGTTTGTATACCCGAGTCCTCGTGACGAGAGTTGTTGGTGCGTGAGGCGCATTGCGGGGGCTTGATGGGACACTTCGGGGTAGATAAGACTTTAGCTATATTAGGGGAACATTTCCATTAGCCTAAGATGAGGCGAGATGTCGAGAGAGTATGTGGAGCGTGTTTTGAGTGTAAAAGAGCTAAGCCTAGGTCTAATAATCATGGTTTGTATACTCCCTTACCCGTTTCTACTAGCCCTTTGGTAGATGTTTTGATGGATTTTGTGATGGGCTACCTCAATCTTGGGGTGGTCATGATAGAATTTATGTGGTTGTAGATAGATTTTCTAAGATGGCTTATTTCATTCCTTGTAAAAAATGTGATGATGCACAACATGTTGCTTCTTTGTTTATGCTAATGTATTAAAGTTGCATGGTATGCCTCGAACTATTGTTAGTGATAGGGATGCTAAGTTTTTGAGTCACTTTTGGAAGTGTTTGTGGGGTGCTCTTGGCACCAAATTGTTATTTTCTACATCACATCATCCACAGAATGGCGATCAAACTGAGGTTGTTAATCGCACCTTGGGAGCTCTTCTTCGAGCTTTGACCAAAGGGAAGTCCGGCACTTGGGCTGACCGATTACCTATTATGGAGTTTGCATATAATAGAACTGTTCATTACATGGCTAGCATTACTCCATTTGAATGTGTTTACAATTTTAATCCTTTTATACCACTTGATCTTGTTCCTTTGCCGAGAGATGAAGCTATTAGCATTGATGGAGAAAACTGGGTAGCCGCGTTGCTCGAATTGCATGCTAAGGTGAGGAAAACATTGGAGGATGCTTATAAAAAGGTAGCGGTCAAGAAGAATAAAGGAAGGAAAAAGCTGGACTTAAAGAGAGGTGACTGGGTTTGGTGCACTTCCGCAAGGAACGATTTCCGAACCATAGGAAAGGGAAGTTGGCTCCGCGAGGAGATGGACCATTTCAAGTGTTGCAAAAGATCAATAATAATTCTTATGTCATAGATCTGCCTGATGATTATGCTGTTTCTAAGACATTAAAATGTCACTGACTTGACTCCTTGTGTTGCTTTGAAAGATGAAGAAAGTTCGATTTCGAGGAAGAAATCTTCTCAAGAAGGGGAGAATGATGCAAGTCAACCTGATCAAGCTACGTTCATGCCATCAATGTTGGATAAGACAATAAAAGGCGTTTGTTAGCCTTGGAGAAGAGCCAAGCGTTCAAGCATTCACAAATTTGGCTATGGATGAAATTAGAAGTTGAAGATGTACATTTGTGTTTATGTTGTATTATTCTGTTGCTATGGAAGACATTAATTCTTACTTGTTTGGTCCTGCGAGACTATTTTTTAAACTTAGCCTATTTTTGGCCTTTTTGTTAATTGTTTGATCCTAGTTAGCTTAGGACAAGGCTCATTCTATATAAGCCTAAAGACCTCATTATTTGTAGGAGTTTTTTGACATTAAATTGAAAAAAATTTTGCAGCCACTTTGTTCTCCCAAAAGTCCTTAGACATTATATTGAATACAAATTTCGGCCAAGCTTTTGTGCTCTCCAAAAACGTATGACTTAACTTGTCCAATTTTGGTGTGATTCAAAATTGAACTCGTTCCTTGTTTGATCGAACAATTTGCAATACAATCGTTGTCTTGAGGGTTATTCGTATAGTATAGGTACTCCTTCATTTCATCAAGAAGGTAAGTAGACTGGTTCCTACTTGTTGTCTTGATAATTTATAGAGCGTCTTGCTTCTATCTTTTATTTACTTGTTTTCGCGTTTTATATTGCATCAATAAATATATACAGTTACTTATATTATATATATGATTAATTTTGAGGCCTTAACTTTTTGGGGGCCTAAATCCACTGCTTTAGTCGCTTTAGGGTTGAGCCGACTCTGCTTGGCTGTTGAATTAGTATTACTAATGATTACTCTCTCCGTCCCATTTTTAAATGTCGTTTTAGCTCAAAAAATATGTCCCAAAATAATTGTCACTTTAGGATTTCAAGACGAAATTTGTTAACTATTTCAAACTATTACCATAATTGTAAAGAAGTAGTTATTCTTGCTAGTATTGCTCAATTCTCAAAAACATTTAATAGGGGTAGCTTAGTAAACTATACTTTGTATTTTTTTTAATAGACGCGAAAATAATTAAAGCGACAGTTAAAATGAGACAGAGAGAGTACATGTGAACTACCTTTGTCTCATTGATGTAACACGAGAAAAATTGCTGCAACGACCTCCAAAAAACATGATTTATCTATGATCTCTAGGTTTTTTTTTGTTGGGTCCAAAAATTGCTGCACTTGGTTTAGGGCCTTAAAGAAGGGTTGAAGGCCAGTTTAATATATTTAAATTACTTGTGGACAACCTGGTCAAGTATAGAAAACTTAAAATAACTCTTCATCTCTCTTGTCTCTTTTTCTCTCAATTCACCATCGACCTACTTCACTACGTCGATTTCGGTGTATCAAATTGCTATCTCGGACCAAAAGCAGGCTAAAGTAGGTGAAGATGATGAAGATGTTAGAAACTTTTGAATTGGATATATTAAAGATGGTGAAGAGGAGTTAAAAGGTGAAATTCGTCGAGAAGGTGAAAATGATCAGGATCGTCTATTAATTCGGTATTTATGAAGGCGATCAATGCATCCAAATACAATTTTAGGATATTTTCGATAAAATATAGATATTTTCCATTCAAACTAGAACATTTGTTTGTTGGTATAATTTTTTTAATTTTAGCAAATGATACTCATTGTCGTTTATTTTGAGGTATACGATGAACATCAATATAGTTCTAAAGAGTGGATGATGACCATATCAGCAGGAATACTACACATCAGTGATGTGAGGTCTTTGAAAGATATAAAGAAGTACAAAAAGAAGTGAAAATTTGAAGAAAAATATTATTCTGCTGAGATGGAGATAGATGCTTTGAAAGCGAAGCTTAAAGAAGTTAAGAAAGAGAATAGCCAGTTACAAAAGAAATTTAACTGGTTGAAGTAGAGAATACTTGGTGAAAAATACCAACGAACCAAGTGACAAGGCAAAGGAGAGATTAGTATTATTTATTTTTTTCTTAGCCTTTGTGGCATATTAGAGAATGTTGTAATTGTATGTTGAAGAACTTATTTTGAGTGTAGTTTATTTTTATAAATTTTCTGGGCAAAGGAGAAATTAGTATTATTTATTTTTTTCTTGGCCTTTGTGGCATATTAGAGAATGTTGTAGTTGTATGTTGAATAACTTATTTTGAGTGTAGTTTATTTTTATAAATTTTGTGTATTTAATCCACCGATTTCATGTTTTTAATCCACTGGACTTGAAGCAAAACGTTTCGGATGTTTACGAGCTGATTATAGACTCCCAATTTAGGCGATTGTCAACCATTGTCGCGTATGCAAAATCTTATGAGAAATAAGAAAATAAAAAATGTAAGACAGTTGTAGATATATGAGATGAAAAAAAAACTGATCATAAACTCTCAATTTATTCGAGTACAATATATACGAGTTTACAAAAAAAATAAATTACAAAAAATATGTGTTTAGAGAAGATTAATCATCAAAATATTTCTCCATCCACCACTGGTCACAATAAACTTCGCACGTAGTATATAAACTCTCAACCCTCAACTTTGATCAATATGCATCATTCATTGTTGATTGCAAACTGTCGGTAGCGTATACACTCTCATAAAGGCCGAGTAGAAACTATTGATCATGATAAAATTAGTGGTTAAATTTGATTTAGCTACGAAATTTATAATACAATATTAATACATATTATTAATCATGTTATAACGTCGATACTTATGGGAGTGCTCCACCAGCGCTTACAAATTATCTCAATTTATGGTCAATCAGTGATTGCAGTAGTAAAATTACTTGATTCAAGACCTTTATTAAGTCAAATTAGTAACTTACAAATGTAGATCATTCACATGATGTTGAAATAGGGTTAAGTCATACATTTCTTGTTCTATGTATGTCAAGTCATTGAATATATCAACATTAATGTAAATACACATTGTTAAGTCATCCCATATTGTAGAATGACTAAATCTTTAATGGTATTATAAAACTATTCATTTATGATCAATCCTTAATGGTATTAAGAAAAGTTCCATTTTAAAAATATATATTTTCAAATAATTAGTCACGCCATACATTATACTCCTTATATCTACATTGATATCGCATTGTTAAGTCATTACATATTGTAG
This sequence comes from Nicotiana obtusifolia, assembly GCA_002018475.1. Taxonomy (NCBI): domain Eukaryota; kingdom Viridiplantae; phylum Streptophyta; class Magnoliopsida; order Solanales; family Solanaceae; genus Nicotiana; species Nicotiana obtusifolia. The sequence goes on from MCJB01012429.1 coordinate 40,098, forward strand.
AATGACTAAATCCTTAATAGTATTATTAACTTATTTTTTTATCATTCCTTCATGGTATTATGTAATATTCCATTTCGAAAATGTATATTTTCAAATAATTACTCATTCCCTTTATTATACTCTTAATGTCTATGTTGCTCTCACATTGTTAGGTCTTTGCATGTTGTAGAATGACTAAATCCTAAGTATTAGTATGTAATTATTCATTTCTCATCAATCCTTAGTGGTATTATAAGATATTATATTTCTACAATCTATATTTTTAAATAATTAATTACACCCGTCATTGTACTCCCAATGTCTAATTGTTAAGTTATTGCGTATTATATAATGACTAATTCTTAGTGATATGATGATTGACCATTTCTCATAAGTTTTTAAGTTACAACCTGATTAATAATATGTGTATATATTATAATTTTGTTAATTTTGTGATAAAATCAAGTTTAATATCTAATTTTATAAATAAGCGACAAATAGTTTCTACTTGACTTTTATGGAAGTTGAGTACGCAACCGATAGTTGGCAATCGACCATGAATGATATCTATTGAGCAGGATTAAGGATTAAGGGTGTGAGGTTTAGGGTTAGGAGTACATAATTTATAGACCACGTAAGAAGTTTATTGCGATTAGTGGTGGATGGGGCGACTATTTTAATGATTAATCTTTTATAAATACATATCTTTTTTAAATTTGTTTATTTTGTAAGCTCATAACTCTTATAAAATCATTAACAAAATAATTATAACTTAGATCGAGGCTTGGTAATCGATAACTGATAAAGGCTTATAATCAACTAATGGACTAAACACATAAAAAATATCAACACAACAAATAGATTAGATACATAAAAAGCAGTTAAATGCACCATATTTTGGTCAAATCAATATTTTTAACATACAAAAATATTTTGAACTAAACTACTATATTATTTTTCAACTAACAAAAGCCGACAACAGAACAAACAGCAATCCCATGAATTTCTCCTTTTCATAATACTTTGGATCTCCTGTCTCTATTTTAATCAGTTGAATTTTTCCTGCAATCGCTTATTCACTACTTCAGACTCTTTGAGTTCGTCTTCAAGACGTCTATCTCCTTTTCAGCATTGTAATATTTCTCTTCGAGTAACTAAATCTTCTTTTCTGATTCTCCGATATCTTTGATAAGATATCACATTAGTATTTTCTGGAGCATACGAGTTTATTTTATTTTCTCTAAGATCATCCAACCCATGACTGAAACAATGAAGCTATCATCGACCATTTTCTTCATCTGTTTCTAAAATTGGTGTGGTAGTGGTGATGGTGGTGATGGTGTTGCTGCTACTCAACATTTGAAGCTTGCGAAGATATTTTATCTGCTACTTCATTCACTTCTTCAACGACAAATATCTAAATATCGGGCCACGTATCATCACTTAAACAACACGAGATACGTGTGCAAATCATCATCATTCTTTATCAACAAATGAGGTGTCTTTTCCCTCGCCCACGCAGAACTAAGCATGTAAGTAACGGGCAGTTGGTTTAGCGAATATGTTAATTGATCACATTTCATGATGACATCCATCAAATCGTTATAATGAGCATTGCTACGAAAACCGATAGATATTATCACCCTTGTATTTGAATTTCAGGTCCAGTAATTTAGCCCCTCGACTCATTCACCAGAACAATAACCATATATTGATATATAGTCTTCTTAACCAGTTCTCACAAGGTTGATTATAAATCAATAGTTGGGGTGGTCTATTTAATAGTGGTCTATTGTAAGTAAATGATCGAGTGACATGAAAATCTGGATTGAAATTTGCAGAACCCAAGACATAATCTATCCTTAGAAGTATTTCCCAATCTAATGCACCGCCAGATTAACCTCCAAATCGACAAATTCGAGCTTTCTCTCTTAGTGGAATTGACAACTAATGAGCCACAAAAATGATTTTTGAGAGGAAAGGAGAAAGAAGGGAGAAGGTAGAGCTAAACTCTATGCTGAATGTATGGGGTCGAACCCGATCGCAAAATACCGGTTTTGGAATTCAACGACCAACGTCGATTGAAGTAACCAACCGAGAGGTCGAGACCGAAATATCTAATATAAGAAGCCCGAGACCAGATGTTGTTAGAACGAAGCTCGAAGCCAAGGCGCTCGAGGTGAGATCGTCGAGGCCGATCAGGGTAAAACATCCCATGGTAAAGTCATCAGATTTGCGTAACTGAAGGACCGGAAATCTTGTGATATACAAACATCTCGGGGGGAATCGTGGCTCAAATCAATAAAAACGTTGAATCCATTAATTCTAGGGATATCTTATCTTGTAAATGAGATTTTTACCTTGTATAGAATTGTTCACCTTTCCTATATAAACAGACAGCCCCATTTGTAAAAAGGACGATATACAATCAATATACGAAAGCTATAGTCTACTTTGTTCGTTTATTTGCTTTACATTTTATTCCAAAAGGTTTATAACACAAGAAGATTACTCAATATTGGCAGTTTATTTTCTCCTTATTCATTGAATTTAATCTTTATTTCTGTTTATTCTTTAATAGTATTAAATCAGATCGCTTATCCTTAAAACCACATATAAATTTAATTGTTACTCGTAATCTAGGGTAAACAGTTTGGCGCCCACCGTGGGGCTAAGGATAATAGTGATCGTTTGATACAATTTTCTGTTACACAGACTATTTTACACTTGTTCTTTGCAGAATACCTTTTTTCAGGTTTCAGTACAATCATGTCACATTTTCAATCTGTGCCTCAATACGTCAATGGCGAATTTAACCACCATGGCGAAAACAACAACTTGGCGCCCGGTAATGAAGTTCCAGTCGACGCTAACTCCTAAATAGCGGTCGATGTGCATCAGACCTCTGGCCCATCGAACAGTGTTCGAAGAGAATACCGCTCGGCAAAACAGAACGACGAGGAGGACGGGATTAGCCTCAGGATGATAATCAACATGTTGCAAGCCCAGCAAGCGGCTATTGCTTAGCTGCAAAATCGGAGTCAAGTTTCGAACGGGATAGAGACCGGCCCTCCTCGGGAAACTATCCACGAAAATGAACCTATCACAGTGGAACCAAGCGAAGGCGGATTGGGGGCAAACGCCGGGATCATGAAAATGCTCGAAGAGTTGACCAGACGAGTTGAGTCAGGCTAGAAGAAGATCGAGGCCAATGATAAAAAGGTAGAAACATATAATTCGAGGGTGGACCAAATACCAGGTGCACCTCCGGTATTAAAAAGTTTAGACTCAAAGAAATTTGTACAGAAACCCTTTCCATCGAGCGCCGCCCCAAAACCCATATCGAAGAAGTTTTGCATGCCGGAGATTCCGAAATACAATGGGACATCTGACCCAAATGAGCATGTAAAAACATACACATGCGCCATAAAGGGAAATGATCTCGAAGACGATGAGATTGAGTCCGTCATTTTAAAGAAATTTGGAGAGACCTTGTCAAAGGGGGCAATGACTTGGTACCACAACTTGCCCCTGAATTCCATCGATTCTTTTGCAATGCTTGCGGAAACCTTTGTGAAAGCTCATGCGGGTGCCATCAAAGTCGAGACACAGAAATCGGACTTATTTAAAGTTAGGAAAAGAGATAACGAGATGCTCAGGGAATTTGTATCTCGCTTTCAGATGGAACGGATGGACCTACCACCGGTCACTAATGATTGGGCTGTACAGGCCTTCACCCAAGGACTCAACACTCGAAGTTCAACGGCTTCACAACAGCTTAAGCAGAGCTTGATTGAATATCCGGCTGCCACTTGGGCAGATATACACAACCGATACCAATCGAAGATTAGGGTCGAGGACGATCAACTTGGAACCCCCTCGGGATCCACTTACCCCATCAGAACTCATGATAGGGTTCAAAGAGATATTTATTGAGAGCCAAGATCGAACAGAGACAGGCATCGACCATATCCTGGAGACCGAAAGGCCATTCTTGTAAGGTAGGGTTTCCCAAGACGAGAAAGGAGGAACGATCTTAATCGGAGTAACCGAGGACCATTGGCGAGAAATAATTTCGAGAGAGCCGCTGGCAATCGAGAAGCACCACGATTGTCCGAATATAACTTCAACGTCGACTCAGCAACTCTTGTATCGGCCATCGGTCGCATTAAGGATACCAAGTGGCCTCGACCGTTGTAATCGGATCCATCTAAGAGAGACCCCAGTTTGATATGTAAGTATCGTGGCACACATGGACACAAGACAGAAGACTGTCGACAGTTGAGGGAAGAGGTGGCACGGTTGCTCGAAAATGGGCACCTTCGAGAGTTTTTGAGTTGATCGAGCCAAAAGCCATTACGGGAACCGGAATAGACCAGTAAACCATGAGGAACCTCAGCACACGATCAACATGATAATTGGTAGGGTAGATACACCCCAAGGACCGATATTGAAACGCACAAAAATATCTATCACCCGAGAAAAGCGCACTCGGGATTACGCGATGGAGGGAGCGTTGCACTTCAGCGAGGAGGATGCGGAAGGAATCATACAACCCTATAACGACGCCTTAGTAATATCGGTGCTTATACAAAAAACTAAGGTGAAGCGTGTGTTGGTCGATCCCGGTAGCTCGGCCAACATAATCCGATCATAGGTTATCGAACAGCTCGGGTTGACAGATCAAATCATCCCAGAGGTTCGGGTCCTCAATGGTTTCAACATGGCTTGCGAGACAACCAAAGGATAAATAACTTTACCAGTGAATATTGTCGGTACGGTTCGGGAAACGAAATTTTATGTAGTGGAAGGAGATATGAGATACAACGCCTTGCTCGGGAGACCGTGGATTCATGATATCAGAGTGGTACCATCGACACTGCACCAAGTGTTGAAATTCCCATCGGCTGATGGGATCATAATCGTTTATGGAGAGCAACATGCGGCGAAAGAAATGTTTGCAGTAGAATAAGCAGTGTCGAAACCAATAGCTCCTTCCCAAAGAACCAAATAGCAATCACAGGTATCGCCTTCAACGAACGAAGGTGAATAGGGCTTATCGAAGATGATGACTACGGGATTCCCCGGTCATTCGTCGGCCCCGATGAATTCGATGCAACTAAGTCGACGGTCGAGGAACTCGAGTAAATTCCGTTCCGAGAGGATGCACCGGTTTGGAAGGTATACCTGGGCTCGGGCTTAAGTTCCGAGCTCAGGACTAAACTTATTCGTTTTCTTTCAGCTAACGAAGATTCTTTCGCTTTGTCCCATCTTGACATAACAGGGATACCTCCGGATATCACGACTCACAAACTAAGCATCGATCCTAAATTTCGGCCGGTCAAGCAAAAGAGGAGGCCTCAATCCGAAGTCAAGCAAATATTCATCAAAGATGAGGTAACCAAGCTTTTAAATATAGGATCCATTCAGGAAGTTAAATACCCGGAATGGTTAGCAAATATAGTTGTAGTTCCTAAGAAAGGAAATAAGTTAAGAATGTGCATAGATTACAAATAATTAAACAAGGCATGCCCTAAAGATTCTTTTCCCCTACCTAACATCGATCGCATGATCGACGCCACCGCTGGCCACGAGACCCTTAGCTTCCTCGACGCTATTCCGGCTATAACCAGATACGAATGGACAAGGATGATCAAGAAAAGACATCATTCATCACTAAATATGGTACATACTACTATAACGTGATGCCATTCGGGTTAAAGAATGCGGGGGCTACTTATCAATGCTTAGTAAACTGAATGTTCGAAAAACAATGGAAGTCTACATTGATGATATGTTAGTTAAGTCCCTGCGAACAGAGGACCATTTGAGCCATTTGCAGGTAAAGTTCGATGTGATGAAATAGTACAACATGAAATTAAACCCGGAGAAGTGCGCATTTGGAGTGGGCTCGGGAAAATTCCTCGGTTTCATGGTTTCGAATCGGGGAATAGAAATTAACCCCGAAAAGATCAAAGCCATCGAGGAAATTACAATTGTAGACAGTGTAAAGGCTGTACAAAAGTTGACGGGTCGGACAGCTGCTTTAGGCCGGTTCATTTCGAGATCTTTCGATAGAAGTCACCGATTTTTCAACTTGCTGAAAAAAAAGAACGATTTCTCGTGGAGTCTGGAATGTCAGCGCGCGTTAGAAGAGCTTAAGAGGTATCTCTCTAGCCCATCTTTGCTGCATACACCAAAAATGGGTGAACAATTATACCTCTACCTTGCCATTTCGGAAGTAGCGGTGAGTGGGGTCCTGGTCCGAGAAGAACAAGGTACACAGTTTCCTATTTACCACATCAGTAGAACCTTAGGAGAAGCCGAAACTAGATACCCGCATTTAGAAAATTAGCACTCGCTTTATTGACTGCCTCTAGGAAGCTAAAACCCTACTTCCAGTGCCATCCTATATGTGTAGTAACAACTTATCCCCTGAGAAATATAATGCATAAGCCCGAGCTATCCGGCTGATTGGCCAAGTGGGCCATCGAAATAAGCGGGCACGATATCGGATATCGGCCCCGAACCTCGATCAAATCTCAAGTATTGGCAGATTTCGTCGCTGATTTTGCGTTGTCACTAATACCCGAGGTCGAAAAGGAATTAATGACCAAATCGGGTACTCCTTCGGGAGTGTGGACCCTGTTCACTGACGGTGCCTCGAACTCGAAAGGATCGGGGCTTGGTATCGTACTAAAGCCCCCAACCGGAAACACTATTTGACAGTCTATCAAGACTGTAAAATTGACTAACAATGAAGCAGAGTATGAAACTATGATTCCAGGTTTAGAGCTAGCCAAAAGCCTGGGAGCAGAAATAATAGAAGCCAAATGCGATTCCCTCCTCGTGGTCAACCAAGTAAATAGGACTTTCGAAGTCAGAGAAGGACGAATGCAGAGGTATTTGGACAAGCTTTAAGTCACGTTGCACAGGTTTAAAGAATGGACTTTACAGCACATACCTCGAGAACAAAACAGTGAGGCCGACGCCCTCGCCAACTTGGGATCATCGGTCGAAGATGAGGAAATTGAGTCCGAAAAGGTCGTACAACTCTTGAGGTCGGTGGTGGAGGAAGGCCATGCCGAAATTAATTCGACAAGCTTGACCTGGGATTGGAGGAACAAGTATATAGAATATCTCAGCTCAGATAAACTCCCTGCGGATCCCAAAGAATCGAGAGCATTACGCACAAAGGCAGCCCGGTTCTGTTTATCCGATGATAGGACCCTATTCAGAAGGACATTCGGAGGCTCCCTCGCAATATGCCTTGGACCAGGAGACACCGAGTATATTTTAAGAGAAATACACGAAGGCTCATGTGGGAATCACTCCAGTTTCGAATCCTTGGTTCGAAAAATAATTCGAGCCGGCTACTACTAGGTCGATATGGAGAAAGATGCAAAAGAATTCGTTCGCAAGTACAACGAGTGCCAAAGGAACGCACCAATGATCCACCAGCCCAGAGAGACACTACATTCGGTCCTATCGCCATGGCCATTCATGAAATGGGGAATGGACATAGTTGGCCCTCTCCCTTGTTCGCCAGATAAAGCTCAATTTATTCTTTTTATGACTGACTACTTTTCCAAATGGGTTGAAGCGCAGGCTTACGAAAAAGTTAGAGAAAAGGAAGATCGACTTCATCTGGGACCATATCATATGTCGATTTGGGATGCCATCGGAGATCGTGTGCGATAATGGCAAGCAGTTCATCGGCAGTAAAGTGAAAAAGTTCTTCGAAGACAATAGGATCAAGAGGATCTTATCAACGCCCTATCACCCTAGCGGCAACAGACAAGCTGAGTCGACCAAAAAAACCATAATTCGAAACTTGAAGAAAAGGTTAACCGACGCAAAGGGAAAATGGAAAGAGATACTGCCCAAGGTTCTATGGGCTTACCGCACAACCGAGAAAATCAGCACCGGGGCCACTCCTTTCTCTCTACTATACGGTGCTGAGGCGTTAATACCGGTCGAGGTAGGCGAACCAAGTATCAGGTTCCGATGCATAACCGAAGAATCAAATCGAGAAGCTATGAACATCAATTTAGAATTATTGGACGAAAGAAGGGAAGCAGCCCTTGTTCGAATGGCGGCCCAAAAATAAAAGATCGAAAGGTATTATAACCGGAGAGCCCACCTCTGACACTTCAACATCGAAGACTTGGTGCTCAAAAGAATCACACCCAATACCCGAATGAAGGAAAATTAGGACGAAACCGGGAAGGGCCCTATACCATCTTAAAGGTCACCGGAAAGGGATCCTACAATCTCGGAACCATGGAGGGCAAACAGTTGCCAAACAATTGGAACATAAGTCAATTAAAATGATACTATTGTTAAGGTATGAAATTTCATTCTTTTTGTTTGTTTGTTTTGCTAACGTCTGCAAGTATTGAACGAGGCAATCTCGAACCAGGAAGCACAGGACATTAGGGCTGAAAGCACGCGTTGCACTCTTTTTCCCTTCGACTGGTTTTGTCCCAAATTGGGTTTTACGGCAAGGTTTTTAACGAGGCAACCAGTAGTCGTGCTAACTTAGATCGGACGCGCATCGGAGGCAATAATATTTGGCGCGCAACTTCGGTCGAACATGGATGTCAGAAGATTGCTTATCTACTTCGATTCATTGTTTGGCCACTTCATTTCGGGGGAACTTCTGATAGGAACCAATGTAAGGGTCAAACGGTCGAAAGTACCATGCCCGAGTAGATTGATCTACTCCCTGAGCAAATTGTACAAGCACCTGAATGCTAATAAAAGCTTTTCGGCACCAATATCTTGTCTCCGAGCCCAAGGGCCCCTTCAAATTTTATTACATGATCAGAAATTAACGTTGCTCAGAACTTCATACGAAAATCGAATGGAAGTAAGACCTATTGAAGCAAATCCCAACTTATAACTGGCTAAGGCCGAACCAAGTAAAACTCGAAGAAGGGAAAGACCGATTAAGGCAAACCCCAATTTCTTAAAAGGCCAAGGCCTTATCGAGTTGATAAAACTCGAAGGGAGGTAAGACCTATTGAGGCAAATCCGAATTCATAAAAGGCTAAGGTCGAATCAAGTTAGACTCGAGGAGAATTGAAATCTGTTAAGGAAGAACTCCGATTTCTTAATGGGCCAATGCCACGTCGAATTAATAAAATTCGAAAAGGAATAAAACCTATTAAGGCAAACCTCGACCCTCTTTCGAGGCTTAGGCCTTATCCAATCGACCGTGAAAGGGAAAAATCCACTAAGAAATAAGCGAAGTCTTAACTAAGCCTGAAGGGCAGAAAATTCTGCAAATTGAATTATAGATCGAACAAGAAAGGGAGATAAAAGAAAATCTTTTATATATATAAAGAAAAGTGTGTTACAAAAGGTGAGAATCCTAGAAAGACATATTATACAACAAATGGCATCAATCGGAATTCTCGGAGTCTTCTTTTTCTTCAGGGAAGGCCCGCTTTCTAGCATCAGCTTCGATCTTTGCTGCATCATCTACCTCGGTGGATAGATCGAAGCCTTGAGCTTGTAACTCCTCGAGAACAGAAAGGTAGGTTTGGCACTTGGCATACTCAACCAGAATCTTTGATTGCTCTTGGGCAGCCTCGGCGTCGGCCTTGTATTGAGCTATTAGATCATCGGCATCAGCTTTGGACGTGGCAATCTCGGATTTTGCCGATTACAGCTCGTTGACCAGAACATCACGATCTGAAGTAAGTGATGCAATATTAAACGCGGAAATAAGAAAACAAAAGATAGAAGCAAGACGCTCAATGAACTATCAAGACAACAAGTAGGAACTAGTCTACTTACCTTCTTGATGAAGTCACGGAGTACCTATACTATACGAACAACCCTCAAGACAACGATGGTCTTGCAAACTGTTCGATCAAATAAAGGAACAAGTTCAATTTTGAATCACACCAAAATTGGACAAGTTAATTCACACGATTTTGGGAGCAATGTGCTGTCGGGTTTTGATTGATAATAATGTCAAAAGGTTATCAAAATAATGAAGTGTTTAGGCTTATATAGAATGAGTCTTTACCTAAATCAACTAGGAAAAGAATAACCAGTTAACCTAAATCAACTAGGAAAAGAATAACTAGTTAACCTAAATCAACTAGGAAACAACTAACT
>MCJB01012429.1:55783-140369 GCA_002018475.1 Nicotiana obtusifolia
GGGGGCTTCTTTTCTCTTTTTCTCTCCTTCCTGCTCCGAGATAGGGGGAGGGCAGGGAACCTCTCTACCGGGGGACATCAGCCTGAGTTCAGCGTCCTTCGATAGACCTGCGGAAGGAGGAAATGAATTAGCAGCAGCACCGATCACATAAAGAATGAAATATAAGCGTCATCGGTCTCACCATGATTTTTGGCCTCCCATAGGCCTTTCGATAACTCACGCCAGGCGCGCTCCCAGTAGGTCCATTGAGCTACCACCTTCCGGATTCACTCTTCCAGATGCTGAATCGCAGCCGGCATTTGAGATACGGCTACAGCTTACAAAGTATATTAGTGAGATAACAAAGGAAAAACAACAGATGAATTAGGATAGGAAAAATGATTCTTATGTTTCATGTTCCACTTTTCAGGGAATGACATATCTTCTGCAGGGATTAGGTCCGACGTCCTTATTCGAACAAATTGGCTCATCCAGCCCTGGTCCTTGTCCTCGTCAATGCTCGAAAACGGGGCTTTGCTTTCCCGACGAGCGAGTTTTATTTTTCCTCCTCGGAAGACTCGGGGACTGTATAATCGCAGTAGTGGTCGATGGTGAAATGATGCCCATCGACCTTGCTCACAGAAAACGGAAAAGATGAATTATTCGCCAAACGGAAGGGTGAATCTGACCCAACGTAACATTGTACCTTTTGCAAAAGGCGACGATAAGGGGTAAGTGTGAACACTCAAATATCCCTCCACGTGGGTGGTAATCGCTTCATCCGGATAGGGGACCACCACATCTTTACCAACCCAGTTACATTCTAGTTTCAGCCTATCAATGGTTTTGCTCGTGATTGAACTAATATACCTAACGACCGGATCACCCTGACCCGGTACTAAGGAAGCATTCTCCACCTTAAAGTCGGAGCCGATTGAGCATCCGACCGGTATGAAAGCTTTTAGAGGAGGCTCTGTCGAAGTTTCCTCAGCAACGACATGCTCGGCCTCTTCAGTGGGTTGAGAAGAAGAGGGTTGTTACTTTTGAGGAACAGACTTAGATGTCTTTGCCATTGAAATTAAAGATATGGAAAGCAAGTAGATGCAGGCATAAAAAGAGAAACTACTTGAAGAACAGAGTTTAGACAACTTGGGCAATATGGTACTCAAACGACGCAAACTGGAAAACTGAAAAATGAGAGGGCTATTTATACTTTTTAAAAGCGGAGGTTCGAAACCCAAAACGAGAAAGCATTAATTGGTGTTTGCAGGAATTGCAAATCTTGTCGCCAGATGGTACATGAAAAGACCTTTTTGATACTGGCCACGTGCGTCATCATGCTGCCATCATTTATCAACAAGACGTTTTGTGTTATCTGATTTGATGTTTCGAATTTCGTGTCTCTCGCAACCTAATCTTGAAAGCGACGGCTCATATCTTTTCTTGTCATTACTCTCCAAGAAACGAGGGGACTATCTGTATGGGGTCGAACCCGATCACTTGCATAGGAAATACCGGTTTTGGGATTCAACGACCAACGTCGATTGAAGTCACCAACCGAGAGGTCGAGACCGGAATATCTAATATAAGAAGCCCGAGACCAGACGTCGTTAGAACGAAGCTCGAAGCCAAGGCGCTCGAGGTGAGATCGTCGAGGCCGATTAGGGTAAAACATCCCACGATAAAGTCATCAGATTTGCGTAACTGAAGGACCGGAAATCTTGTGATATACAAATATCTCGGCGGGAATCGCGGCTCAAATCAATAAAGACGTTGAATCCATTAATTCTAGGGATATCTTACCTTGTAAATGAGATTTTTACCTTATATAGAATTCTTCACCTTTCCTATATAAACAGACAGCCCCATTTGTAAAAAGGACGATATACAATCAATATACGAAAGTTATAGTCTACTTTGTTCGTTTATTTGCTTTACATTTTTTATTCCAAAAGGTTTCTAGCACAAGAAGATTGCTCAATATTGGCGGTTTGTTTTCTCCTTATTCATTGAATTTAATCTTTATTTCCGTTTATTCTTTAATTGTATTAAATCAGATCGCGCATCCTTAAAATCACATATAAATTTAATCGTTACTCGTAATCTAGGGTAAACACTGAAAATGAAAGAAAATGTGAGCCAAAAGGGATAATAATGGCAGATTTACGCGCAGGAAGAGAAAGAAAAAGAAGGTGGGGAATGGCGAGTATTAGATTTTGGGTGAAATATTTCTATTTTTAAAAGTGATTTTATTTATATATAATAACTAATATGTAATAAATAAAACTTCGGGATTGGGATCTAACCCCACTTCACCTTGTCATTAACCCCAAGGCCAGTTGACCAGTAGTTAAAACTTATAAAGGTTTTTGGGCCAAATCAAGTTTCGAAGAAGGCGACTGGCCTACTGTCCCATGTAACTCGGTCTATTAAATGGTTTTCATACTCCACACTTACCCCAAAATAAAAACAAGTAAACAAATTAAAGAAAGAAGCACGAAAATTCTTTTTAACACAAAAGTACAAAGAATTTCGTGCAGACTAAAAGCCTGTTTGTTCAGACTTCTAAAATCAATTTATTTTGAGAAGTTTTTTTTTCTCAAAAGCGTTTTTCTTAAAAGTAAAAAATAAGTTGTATTTGGCTAATTAATTTAAAAAGTACTTCTGAACAACAATTAGTGTTTGACCAAACTGTAGAAAAATACTTCTAAGTGTATTTTTGAAAAAGTGCTTCTAGAGAGAAGCAACTTATTTCTGCTTCTCCAAAACTGTTTCTGCTTTCATTTAAAAATACTTTTTTTCCTTCTGAAGCTTGACCAAACACTTCAACTTAAAAAAAAAAATACTTTTAGCTTTAAAAAATCTTGGCCAAACATGCTATAAGAAAGCAAAAAGGACAAGGACACAGGGCAAAGGATCAGTACTTCAGACTAATGAACTGTTTGGCTGATAAAAGCTTTGGAGTATTTCAACAATTCTAGTCAATTATGTTCCAGAAATTCAGGGCTTTGCCAAAAGATATGAGCAGTCACTAAGTATTTGTCGATTGCATTTGCTGACATTTCATTCTTTTTGTATGGCAAAATTAACAGAAGCCAGCATGGTACTCATTATAAGTTACTTCCTCCATTCATTTTTACTTATTCATTTTAAATTTTTCACGCCCCGTAAAAAATAATAATTATAGTATGTATTTTACCATATAACCCCTAATAATAATAGCATTTTAAAAAGTCTTGAAAAATAATTTTGAAAATGAGCTATTAATGATAAGGGTAAAATAGAAAAAAAAATTATCTTTCTCTTGATTTAATACAGTAGACAAGTAAAAATGAAAATATATTTTTAGTATAGTGGACAAGTAAAAATGAACGAATGGAGTATTTATACTGAACTTTTCTCGCCTTTTGACCAATCACTTTCCCATTTGATTCCAGCTAATCTGTAAATTAAGGTAAAAAGAAATAGAAGCGGAATAGGGGGAAAATACAAAGTTGTTCGATTTTACCATATATGTTCGCCCGTTGAGAAAATTGTTAAACTGGCGGATGTATATTGAAAAATAAGGGGTTCATCTAAATCTGTCACTACAATTAATGTACGAAGTATGTAAAAATAAAGATATGAATAAATACATACAGAAATAAATAGACTCAACAAATTAAAGCAAGTTTACTGTTACGCGGCGCCTTCCTGAGATTCTTTGGAAGGGCAACGTAAGGCTAAGCAATCGATGCCAGTACGATTGCTGTCCGCTAACTGAGGTTCCCTCCGTATGCTAGACTAGATTGTCAGTGCCGTACGGAAAAATCAATGCCGTGAGCAACTGAGAACAGAAAAGAGAATTGAGAATGAAAGAAAGCTTGATTGCATAAATAAAAGCTATTACAGAAAACACCAGTACAGAGAATTGTTTGCTTGCTAGAAAGTTTTGAATGCTTGATCCCCCCTAATAATGTTTAAAAAAAATAAACCAAAGTTACATGACTTTACCTAAGGAAGCTGTAGCGGCATACTAAAAGAAAATGAAGTAAATCTACTCTATACTAGAAGCTGTAGTCTTCTACAAGGTAGAAACAAGTCCGTTTGCAGCAACTTTGTCTTTATCATCAGGGTCCGCGCGCGCGGCGCTGTGGGCATCTGCCTGTGGCTGTGCGCCGGCGCTGGTTATCAGTGGGGCAACAGAGGCGCCTGTGCGCTTGTCACTTGGAGCTGCCGAGACCACGAGGTCGACCGTGGCACTGGGCATTGGGAGGCTTGCCAAGACGCCACGAGGCGCGTCCAAGGGGTCATGGGGCATGGCTGGAAAGCCGCCCTATGACATTCTCCCCCACCTGAATTGGCAACGTCCTCGGCGCCCTACTTGCAAGGTAGTCATCAGTTAGGCTCTTGTAGGCTTTGAGATTTGTCTCCCTCTCCCAAGTATTCTCCTCTGCATCACGTCCCTGCCATTTCACCAAGAACTCTTGGTGATCTTTCCTTTAGGAATGAATCACTCTATCATCAAGAATAGCTTCAGCACATCTTTTCCCGGTTGAATTGGGGCCTCAAATACTGGGTATTTTGAGTTGGCTCCATGAGGAATCCTTCGTATCTTCCCGAAAAGGTTTCAGGAGACTAACATGGAAGACAGGATGAATTTTCCACTAAGTTGGGGTATCCACCCGGTATGCAACTTTCCCAATGCGCCTTTCAATGGACAAAGGTCCAATATATTTTTGCAATAGGCGAGGGTCATGGACTCCCGCAAACAAGTACCGCTTTGGAATTTTGGCCATCACTTTGTCTCCTACCTAATACTCAACAAAGCGATGATTTCGATCAGCATGCCTCCTCATCCGCTTTTGGGCTTTGACAAGATAGCTCCTCACTATCTCCAAATTTCGCTTCCATTCTCTTGAGAAGCTAGAAGCTCGAGGAGATTTTGACATGTTTAGTGCATTCACAGTGTGTGGGAGTAGCGGTTGCTGTCTGGTACCAATTTCAAAAGTGCTCTTGTTTGTACTAGAGCTCTTTTGTGAATTGAAACACAGTTGAGCAGCATCAAAAAGCTTCACCTAGTTCTTCTGTGATCCAGTTACAAAGTGGCGGAGATATTCCTCCAGCATGCCATTAAACCGCTCCGTCTGGCCATCAGATTGCGGATGAAAACTTGAACTATGACTTAATTTTGACTCAAGGCACTTAAAGAGTTGAGTCCAAAAGTTGCTAGTGAAGCCCGAGTCGCGATCACTAACGATGTCTTTGGGCAGGCCCCAATATTTGACGACATGAGAGAAGAAGAGTCGAGTTGTATCTTCTGCTGATATATACTGTGGGGCTGCTATAAAGGTAGCATACTTGGAAAATCGATCCACCACAACCAAGATAGTTGTGAGATCCCCGACCTTGGGCAATCCGGTGATGAAATCCAGGGAAACACTTTCCCAAGGTCTCTTTGGGACAGCCAGTGGTTCCAAGAGTCCTGCTTATGTTAGACGGTCCGACTTGTCCTGCTGGCATACTAGACAAGTCTTCACATACTGAGCGATGTCGTCGGCCATTTGAGTCCAATAATATGCACGACGAAGTAATGCCATGGTGCGTTCTTCACCAGGATGACCGACCCACAAAGTGTCGTGGTATTCCGCCAGAAGAGTCCTTCGCAGATATCCTCCTTTGGGAACATAAAGTCGGTTTCCTTTTCACTTTCAGGAAACCATCTTCTGTGTAGAATTGGTGAGTCTTGCTTTATTCTACCAAATTTACCAAATACTGTGCAACAGGATCCTTGATGAGTAGACCCTGTATCTGGTCTTTTGTGGTGGTGGCTACTTCGCTCCCCCTTAAGGTGGCGAGTATGCACATTGATTCTAGATCCGTTCTCCGACTGAGTGCATCGGCAACATGATTAGTCTTCCCACTGCGGTACTCCAGGTTGAAGAGAAATTCCGCTAGGATTCCTGCCTCCTGGCCTGTCGACCATTCAGCTTCGGTTGAGTCATGAAATGGCTAATAGCTATGTTGTCTGTCTTGACTACGAGCGGGGTTCCCAGCAGATAATTCCTCCAAAGGCGTAGGCAATGGATGATAGCCAATAATTCCTTCTCGTGGGCGGCATAGCGCCGCTCTGCATCCTTCTGCTTCTGACTCTCGTATGCTACATGATGCCCTTCTTGTAGCAAGACTCCACCAAGTACATAGTCATAGGCATCCGTTTGTACCTCGAATGGCTTGGCCAAATCAGGGAGGGCCAAGACGGGGCTACTAGATATAGCCGCTTTCAATGCGTTGAAGACCTCCGCTCGCCTGGGTCCCCAATCCCAAGGTGTGACCTTCTTGAGAAGTTCTGTCAGTGGTACTGCGATGAGGGAGTAATTCTTCACAAAACGGCGATAGAAGTTGCATCGGCCAAGGAACACCCAAGGCGTGGACATCCTTAGGCGGCGACCAATCTGTGATAGCCTGAATCTTCTGTTGGTCCATCTTGATCCGCCCTTCCTCAATGACATGCCCGAGGAAGTCGATTTGTTTTTGAGAAAAGGAGCATTTGGACAGCTTCCTATATAATTCGTGCTCCCGCAATTGTGTTAGGACCTTCCACAAGTGCTCCGAGTGTTCTTCCAGTGTCTGGCTATATACGATAATGTCATCCAAGTAGACCACCACGAATTCGTCAATGTATTCCCAAAAGACTTGGTTCATCAGGATGCAAAATGTGACTGGTGCATTAGTCAAGCCGAATGGCATAACCAGGAAGTCGTATGACCCATATCTTGTCACGCACGTTATCTTGTGTTCATCGCCCTTTGCGGTTCGAACTTGCCAATAACCTGTCTTCAGGTCTATTTTGGTGAACACTGTCGCACCACCTAATATGTCGAACAAGTCTGGCACGAGCGAAATAGGATACTTGTTCTTCACAGTGATTTTGTTTAGAGCCCGGTAATCCACACAGAGTCGTAAACTCCCAGAGTGTTTCTTTTGAAATAGCACAGGGGACCCGTATGGGGACTTGGAGGGTACGATGATCCCTGTGTCTAGCATTTCCGTCAATTGTCTCAGAAGCTCGGTGAGTTCGGGTTGTGACATTCTGTAAGGTGCCCGGGCAGGTGGCTTTGCACCCGGCACCAACTCAATCTCATGGTCCACAGTGCGCCTAGGCAACAGTCGCTTTGGCATGTCTTGTGGCATGACGTCTTCAAATTCTAGTAACAGCTCCTTCATGGGTGCAGGAAGAGGACCCGAGGAGCATTCTATATCTTCAATGCAGAGGGTAGCCAAGAACGTAGGTTCATGTCTTTTGACCCCCTTCTTCAACTGCAAGGCCGAGATGTTTTCAGCGTCCATCTTCATGGGCATGCACGGGATGGTGCAAGACTTGGCCCTATTTGTTCCCATCATCAGTAGCATGTCTGCATACGGCACGGGCATGGTGTTGGTTTGCCTCAGGAATTCCAACCCCACTATCAGCTCGAAGTCGTCTATGACGACCACACGCAGGTTGAATTTTCCTTCATAAGGGCCAAGTTTCACTGGTACCTCTCTGGTTCTTCCACTAACTGGTCGAGGGGTTGAGTTGATAGCCTTGACACGACATCTTCCCTTTCCTACAACTAGGCGAAGGCGCTCCACTTGAGTCGAGGCTAAATAGTTGTGGGTCGCACCCGTGTCTATCATCCCCCGAATGGGTTTGCTATTTACCTTTATCTCGACGAACATTAAGGTCCTATCTTGTTTAGGAGGAGTCCTCTCATCCGCCTTATTTTTCCTTTTCTTGTTGATTGGGCAGGGGTCCTTCTTCTTATTGATACCAGCACTGGTTCCCGCTAAGGCTTAAGAAAAAGAGCCAACAATTGCATTGAAGGCACCTAACGATTCGGTCTGGTCTACATCATCGGATTCGTCATCCGTCCCATCATCAACAGCTTGATGGGCATTTATTTGTGCATGTGGGCATTCATTATTCCAATGTGGTCTGCCATAATGACGGCATCCTGAAGTGGGTTTCCTCCCCCGATCGTTGTTGTTAGATGCAGTGCTAGTACTGCCTGAGGAGGGAGCCTTAGATTTGGTTGCACTCTGATCTCCTCCACTTCTGCTCGGGCCACCAGTACTCGGATGGCTCTCTTTGTATCCTCCTTTGACAGGCTGTTGAGGCCTATCCTTCCGAGCTTCCACTTGATAATCCCCAAGGCATTCCGCTACTTGGATCGCCTTAGGTAACGTGTCTACCCTTTGTCTTTGGAGTTCCATACGGGCATAGGGTTTCAACCCTTCCAGGAAAGTGAAGAGTTTGTCTTTGTCCCCCATGTCGCGTATGCTCAGCATGAGTGCGGAGAATTCTCGCACGTAGTCCTGCACTGATTTGTTCTGGCAGAGCTCCTGTAGCTTCCTCCTTGCA
The DNA here is from genome assembly GCA_002018475.1 of Nicotiana obtusifolia. Lineage (NCBI taxonomy): Eukaryota > Viridiplantae > Streptophyta > Magnoliopsida > Solanales > Solanaceae > Nicotiana > Nicotiana obtusifolia. The sequence continues at coordinate 64,146 of MCJB01012429.1, forward strand.
TTGTACTCAACATTATCAGGGAACAACTGCAGGCGTATGGCTACCTTTAATTCCGCCCATGTGTCGAGAGTATCTTCACCGGCCCTAATGGCTTCGTATTTCACCCTTCACCAGAGTTTAGCATCACGCTGAAGATACATGGCAGTAGTTGCCACCTTCTTAGCTTCTTCTAGGCCTCCCACGGCATCAAAGTATTGTTCGATGTCAAAGATGACGTTTTCCACTTCTTTGGCATTTCGAGTACCACTGTATGGCTTAGGCTCAGGAATTTTCAGTTTCTGTGTCGCGGGGGCGAAGTTCACAGCACCCCCCGTTTGGTTCCCACTTACTCAAAGAAGGCCTTGTAAAGCAGCATTGACAACGTTGAGCTGGCCTGTGAAGTTGACTATAGTTTGTTGCATGGCAATCACCCTGTCTGCCTCTTGTGCCCTGTGGGCTAAATCTCCGGCTCGCTCCTACTGGAGGCCCTCAAATTTCCAAAAACTTTTGGCTGCCTCTGTGGCTGCCGTTTGCCGGTCTCCTTCAGAGCCGCAATTGATGTTTTCTATGTCAACTTCGGCCTGGTGCATCCTGCGATCCAGGTCGTCCAACCTTTGCATTAGGCTGGTCTTTAGGTCAGGCACCGTTTCCACGATGGGCCGTAATGCGTCAACCGTCTCCTCAAGGGTCGCGATGCGATCCCCATGATTCACCATGGTCCAAAATGGTGGTAATGGCAATGTTACCCCTCGTCCGATGTCGAGCCTAGGCTCTGATACCAACTGTTATGCGGCTCTTTCCTGAGATTCTTTGGAAAGGCAACGTAAGGCTAAGCAATCGATGTCAGTACGATTGTTGTCCGCCAACTGAGGTCCCCTCCGTACGTTAGACTAGATTGTTAGTGCCGTACGGGAAAACCAATGTCGTGAGCAACTGAGAACAGAAAAGAGATTTGAGAATGAAAGAAAGCTTGATTGCATAAATGAAAGCTATTACAGAAAAGCTACACGGTGTCGAGGGGGAGAGATACCAGTACAGAGAATTGTTTGCTTGCTAGAATGTTTTGAATGCTTGATCCCCCCTATTAATGCTTAAAAAAAATAAACCAAAGTTATATGATTTTGCCTAAAGAAGCTGTAGGGGCATACTAAAAGAAAATGAAGTAAATCTACTGTATATTTACAATGAAAAGGACTTAGTCTTCTACAAGGTAGAAACAAGTCTGTTTGCAGCAACTTTGTCTTTATCAGGGTCCACGCGCGACGTTGTCTGCGTGCGCCGCGCTGTGGGCATTTGCCTATGGCTGGGCATTGGCGCTGGTTATTAGTGGGGCGACAGAGGTGCCTGTGCACTTGTCACTTGGAGTTGCCGAGACGACGGGGCCAACCGTGGCTCTGAGCGTTGGGAGGCTTGCCAGGATGCCACGGGGCGCGTCCAAGGGGTCATGGGGCATGGCTGGAAAGCCTCCCATGACATTACTAATACTATGACATGAAACAGCGAGCCATTCTTCATCAATTACTCGCTCGCCTGCTGTTATTATTTCTGTAACACTGGAATTATTGTCCTTTGATGTCCTCTGTTTTTTCATCACACAAGTGCATAACATGACGTTTCCTAAAAGGACCTTAAAAATATAAGTCTTCAACTACCACATAGCCCAAATCTTTTACTGTTATTTAAACTCATGCTTGAAGCCATTCACACCAGCACAAACACACTGACTTAACCTAGTCAAGTGAGCCCCCGCAAATTGCGCCTGCTCGTGTTGGACATAGAGAATGTTACTTTGGCATATTATTAGTAATTAAATAATTTAAACATGATTTGCCTATTAATAAAACATTACATCACTTATATCATTAAGGACCGTAATAGTGTATACGGTCGAAGTCGAGCTCGACTTCAACTTGGTAGATTAGGTTTGGAACATGGTAACCATGGATTAGAGATCGACCTCGAGTTTCACCGAGCTAGAACCCGAGGTCGAAAAACCTTCCTTCCAGGAAAATTGAGTCTGGTGTCGACCTTAGCCTCGAACGAGTTCAAGGATACTAACAGAAGACCAAAATATCTGTGACCGGACAGATATTACGGCAAGAATATTGGCACATATTAGTAAGGAACTGGTAATCAGCAAATCAAGAGATTTTACCTTTTATAGAAATGTACCTAGAATAGGACTCCTCTACTATATAAAGGGGGTCTGATAATTCATTAAAAACACTGTAACACGCATCCCTAAGCAATATACTGTTATTCCTAGTTTTTATTATCTCATCACTCTGTTCCGGCATCGATTAAAGCACTTTTTACTCAAAGGTGATCAACCTTCAAGGTTCAGATTGTTTAACTTGTGTGGTTTGCATTTACCTTTTCATCGTTTATTTCAATATTAATCTGATTTCTCATTTTTGTATCAAGTTAGATCACATATCCTTAAAACCACATATAAATTCAATTATTATCGATTTTGAGGGTAAACAGGGGGCTAAGGATAATAGTGGTTATTTGATATGAATTTTCATAAACACACACTACTTTTCACTTGCTCTTTGAAGTGTCTTTGATTCCAGGCTAAAATACAAAATGCCGAACTCTCAATCAACACCCCTGCATGTTGACAACGAGTTCGGTCATCAAAGTGAAAATAACAACATAGTGCTCGAAAACGAGATACCACCTACTGGTCCTATTGAAGTTTCGATTGCAGGCCGGATTGACGCTAATTCACATCTGGCTATCAATGCAAACTTGCCTACCGACCCCGAAAATAGCGTTCGCGGTGGAGCCCGATTGGCAACTCAAAACACACAATATGTTGAAGGAGACAGGATTAGTCTGTTGATCTTCGAAATGCTGCAGGCTCAATAGACGGTAATAGCTCAATTACAGAACCAGAGTCGTGCACTGAGCAGGATCGAGCCCGATCTGCCCCAGGAAGTCACCCGCAGGGATGAACTGATCATAGAAAGGTCAAATGAACATGAATCAGGGGCTAACCCCGAGATTATAAAGATGCTCGATGAGCTGACAAAGCGGATAGAATCAAGGGAGAAGAAAATCAAAGCTAACGACAAAAGGGTGGAGATCTACAGACCAAATCCCACGAGCACCTCCCATATTGAAAGGACTGGATTCCAGGAAGTTCATGCAAAACCCTCTTCCTCAGAGCACAGCTCTGAAGCCGATCCCTAAAAAATTCCGTATGCCCGAAATACCTAAGTATAACGGAACGACCGACCCAAACGAGCATCTGACTTCTTATACTATGCCATCAAAGGGAACAACTTGGAGGATGACGAAATCGAGTCTGTTCTGCTGAAAAATTTGGGGAGACCTTGTCAAAGGAGTTATGATATGGTATCACAATTTACCTCCTAATTCTATTGGCTCATTTGTTATGCTTGTAGACTCTTTCATAAAAGCACATGCTGGTGCCATCAAGGTCAAGACTAGAAAATCGGACATTTTCAAAGTCAAACAGAGGGATAACGAAATGCTCAGGGAATTCATGTCCCATTTTCAAATAGAACGACTGGATCTGCCGCCGGTCGCTGATGATTGGGTTGTTCAAGCTTTCACTCAGGGACTCAATATTCGTAGCTCAGTGGTTCCACAGCAGCTGAAGCAGAACCTGATAGAATTACTGGCCATTACATGGGACGATGTGCATAATCAGTATCAATCGAAAATCAAAGTCGAAGATGATCAACTTGGGGCCCCTTCAGGGTCTGTCTATCCCGTCAGAACCCTCGACAGAGTCAAGAGAGACATCGATTATGAACCGAGGCTAAACGAGGATCGGTACCAACTTATGTAATAGAGATCGGAGAAGTAGTGGGTCCGAGCGAAACTCCATGAGAAACGAAAGGAGAACTGACCGAGGTCAAGGAAACTAGGGACTCATGACAAAAAATGGCTTTGACAGGTCCGTTAGGCCTAAGGAAGCACGGAGGCTATCGGAATATAACTTTAATGTCGATGCTGCCGTCATTGTATCAGCTATCGAGCACATCAAAGATACCAAATGGCCTTGACCTCTAACGTCTAATCCAACCCAAAGGGATCCTAACCAGATGTGAAAATATCATGGCACTCACGGTCATAGAACGGAAGATTGTCAATAGCTGAGAGAGGAAGTAGCCCGTCTATTCAACAATGGGCACCTTCGAGAATTCTTAAGCGACTGAGCTAGGAATCATTTCAGGAACAAGGATTCTAACAAACAGGCAGAACAAAAAGAACCTCAACACGTCATTAACATGATCATCGGTGGGTTGATATCCCATAGGGGCCAACGTTGAAACACATCAAAGTATCCATCACTAGGGAGAAACGAACTCGAGACTACATATCAGAAGGAACTTTATATTTCAACGACGAAGACGCGAAAGGGATCATGCAGCCCCACAATGATGCACATGTTATATCTGTACTCGTAAATAAAATTCGGGCTAAACGTGTGTTCATTAATCCAAGTAGCTCCGCCAACATCATTCGATCAAGGGTCGTGGAGCAGCTCGATCTACAAGACCAAACCGTACCTGCAATTCAAGTTCTAAACGGGTTTAACATGGCATGTGAGACCACTAAGGGTGAGATAATGTTTCCAGTAAACACTGCTAGGATCATCCAGGAGACTAAATTTTATGTGATCGAAGAAGACATGAGCTACAACGCTTTATTCGGAAGGCCATAGATCCACAACATGTGGGCGGTGCCCTCGACACTGCACCAGGCACTGAAATTCCTAACACCTGGCGGAGTCAAAATAGTCTACGGTGATACCGGTCGAGGAGGTGATACCGGCGTCTGCAATCTCAACACCGAAGGATCCGAATCAGATGGTCAAAAACGGGGCTAAATAGCTATCATTGATACCATCCTCAGCAGATTCGGACAAACAAAGGGAAATCGAGGATGATGATTATGGGGTTCCCAGATCTTTTGTAGCCCCCGATGATTCCGATGCTACTAAATTGACGGTCGAAGAGCTGGAACAAGTCATATTGCGAGAACGCTTGCCCGACCGAAAGGTATACCTAGGCACGGGGTTAAGCTCCGAGCTCAGGGAAAAACTCATTCAATTTCTTATAACTAACAAAGATTGTTTCTCTTGGTCCCACCTTGACATGACAAGTATCCCCCCGGAGATAACTACTAACAAGCTAAGCCTGGACCCGAAGTTTCACCCGGTCAAACAGAAAAGGATACCGGAGATTAAGCATGCATTCATCAAGGACGAGGTATCTAAACTTCTTAAAATAGGGTCTACTCGGGAGGCTAAATACCCAGCAAACATAGTGGTAGTCCCTTAAAAAGGAAATAAACTAAGAATGTGTGTAGACTATAAAGATTTGAATAAGGCATGTCTCAAAGACTCCTTTCCTTTGCCCAACACCGAGCGTATGATCGATGCCACGGCCGGACACGAGATCCTCAGTTTTCTTGATGCCTATTCCGGGTACAACCAAATACGGATGGACCCGGGTGATCAGGAAAAAACTTCCTTCATCACTAAATACGTCACATATTGTTATAACGTAATGCCGTTTGGATTAAAAAATGCCGGTGCCACATACCAACGCGTAGCAAATCGAATGTTTGAGGAACAAATAGGAAAATCAATAGAAGTTTACATTGACGACATCTTAGTTATGTCCTTGCGAGCAGAGGACCATTTAAAACATCAGGAAACCTTCAGCATACCGAAGCAATACAATATGAAGCTGAACCCAGAAAAATGTGTGTTTGGAGTTGGGTCGGGTAAGTTCCTCGGGTTCATGGTATCCAATTGGAGAATCGAGATCAATCCCGATAAGATCAAAGCCATCAAAGATATCACGGCCGTGGACAACGTGAAAGCTATGCAAATGTTAACCAGGTGCATAGCTACCCTGGGGTGATTTATTTCGAGATCATCTGACAAGAGGCATCGATTCTTCGCACTATTGAAGAAGAAGAATAACTTCTCGTGGACCCCGGAATGGCAACGAGCTTTGGAGGAACTCAAGAGGTACTTATCGAACCCACCACTACTTCACACACCAAAGACAGATGAACAATTGTACTTGTTCTTGGCGGTCTCAGAGATAGCGGTAAGTGGAGTCCTAGTTCGAGAGGAGCAAGGTATGCAATTTCCAATTTACTATGTTAGTAGAACTTTAGGTGAGGCCGAAACTAAGTACCCTCACCTAAAAAGACTGGCGCTCGCTTTGCTAAGCGCCTCTAGAAATCTAAAACTGTGCTTCCAGTGTCACCCCATATGTGTCATAACTACTTACACGTTGAGAAACATTATGCATAAGCCCGAACTCTCGGACCAGTTGGCTAAATGGGCCGTAGAAATAAGTGGGTACGATATTGAATACCGACCTCGAACCGCCATCAAGTCTCAAATTTTGGCAGACTTTGTGGCCGACTTTATGCCGGCCCTAATACTCGAGGTCGAAAGAGAGCTATTGGCTAACTCGGGAACTTTCTCGGGAATCTGGACCCTCTTTACGGATGGCACCTCAAATGCAAAAGGGTCCGGACTTGGCATCGTACTAAAGCCGCCAACAGGTAATATAATTAGATAATCCATTAAGACTGTGAAATTGACTAACAACGAGGCCGAATATGAGGCCATGATTGCAGGCCTTGAACTAGCCAAAAGCTTGGGGCCAGAGGTGATCGAATCCAAGAGCGACTCCTTCCTCGTGGTAAATCAAGTTAATGGAACATTCAAGGTCAGAGAAGAACGAATGCAAAGATACTTGGACAATTTACAGTTGACATTACATCGGTTCAAAGAATGGAATCTGCAACATGTATCTCGGGATCAAAACAGCGAGGCCGATGCCCTCGCTAACTTGGGCTCGTCAATCGAAGACGACGAGTTCAACTCAGCAGAAGTCGTACAACTCATGAGATCGGTGGTGGAAGAAGGCCATGCCGAGATCAACTCAACAAGCCTAACTTGGGACTGGATAAATAGGTACGTGGAATATCTCAAACCCGGTAAACTGCCCTCGGATCAAAAGAATCGAGGGCCCTGCATACAAAGGCAGCCCAATTTAGCCTGTCCGAAGACGGAACTATGTTCAGAAGAACGTTCGATGGCCCACTTGCAATATGTCTAGGGCCGGGGGATACTGAGTACGTTTTGAGGGAAATCCACGAAGGCACCTGTGGAAAAACTCGGGAGTCGAACCATTGGTCAGAAAATTATCAGAGCTAGTTCCTACTAGATCGACATGGAAAAAGATGCAAAGGAGTTCGTTCGAAAATGTGATAAATGCCAAAGACACGCTCCGATGATTCATCAACCCCGGGAGCGGTTGCATTCGATTTTATCGCCATGGCCGTTCATGAAATGGGGAATGGACATCGTTGACCCCCTCCCATGGGCACCCTGTAAGGCTCAATTTATATTGTTTATGATTGATTATTTTTCTAAGTAGGTGAAAGCCCAAGCGTACAAGAAGGTAGGGGAGAAAGAAGTCATCGATTTCATTTGGGACCACATCATATGCCGATTCGGAATGCCGGCCAAGATTGTATGCGATAATGGGAAACAATTCGTCGGCAACAAAGTAACCAAATTCCTTAAAGACCACACGATCAAAAGGATCCTATCAATACTTTATTACCCTAGCGGGAATGGAAAAGCTGAATCTACCAAAAAAAACCATACTCCAAACCCTCAAAAAGTGGTTAACTGATGCTAAAGGAAGATGGAAAGAAGTACTACCCGAATTCCTATGGGCATACCGTACGACCTCGAAATCCAGTACCGGGGCTACTCCGTTCTCTTTAGTTTATGGTGCTGAAGCTTTGATATCGGTCGAGGTCGGAGAACCAAGTATTAGATTCCAATATGCAACAAAGAAATCAAACGAGGAGGCTATGAGTACGAGCCTGGAGCTATTAGATGAAAGGCGCGAAGCCGCCCTTGTCCGGTTGGCCGCACAAAAATAGCAAATCGGAAGGTACTACAATCGAAGGGCCAACCTTTGACACTTCAATACCTGGGACTTGGTACTAAGAAAGGTCACACTAAACACCCGGAACCCGAACGAAGGGAAATTGGGACCAAATTGGGAAGGACCATACCAAATTATCGAGATCACCAGAAAAGGACCCTACAAACTCGAAACAATAAGCGGCGAGCAACTACCGAACAACTTGAATATAACTCACTTGAAGAAATAATACTACTAAGGTACGGCCGCATTCTTTCTTTTATTTATATTTTAAACTAACGCTTGCAGGTAGCCAACAAGGAACGATACGAGATTTTAGGTCTGAAAGCACACATTGCACTCTTTTTCCCTTGAAGCGGTTTTGTCCCAAATGGGTTTTACGGCAAGGTTTTTAACGAGGCAACAAGTAAATGGTGCTAACTTAGAATTGAAGGCCGACGGCGAACCGGTACGATGATCACAACAGCATTCGAGGCCTCTCTTCGATCAACCCCGAATACTAGGGAGTGTTACCCTCTGATATCGACTTTAGCATGGAAAGAGACTTCAGGATTGAAGGGTCTCGATCGATAGGATTTAATGTAATGGCCAAACGATCAAATGAACCGTGCCCACATAGACTGCTCGAATCCTAACACAAAGCATGTACACACATGTATTACTATTATGCACAAGAATAAAGATAAGTCTCTTCCTTGCAAAACATCTTGTCCTTTCACATTTTCCTTTGTATTTCTTAAGGAGTTCCCTACTTCCGATCCCCTATAAGTTTCAAACCCAAGGGATACCTTAACCCGAGTTCGAACAATCACTCTAGGAAGGCCGTCCGAAAACAAACTTGAACGGTCCAAGATATTAGATCTCGGTAGCATAATACCTATAAGACAACCCCCGAATTTCAAAGGCCATCGCCACCACCACTCGGGGACTGTTATCTTAGGCAAGCCTGGATAACTTGGGAAAGCAAGCCTACTGGGCGACACTCGAACTAAAAAGGCTACGACCATATTAACACGGCTTAGAGACGTCCAAGACCCGCAACAAAAATAAGGCCTTCGAAAAAAAATTTCATAACTGGTTCTAAAGGCTACCCTCACCGACTATAATCTAAATTGCTTACGTCGGGAGAATGTCTTCGGTAACACCAAACTCCCAGGATGCCTTAAAACAGAATAAACGCGAGGTTTGTTCGAACCTTCGAACATAACCTAATTATTTCATGCTAAGGCATTTCGATCTTTGTGAATACAAATAATAAAGCAATGGGAAAAATTCAAAAGCTGTGTGATGCAGGCCAGCCTGATCAAGCTATGTTCGTGCCTTTGAGATCATTTACGAGGAGTCAAGCTAAGGAGCTTCATGATATCCACTTAATGGTGATGAAGAGCCATGATTGCACAATGATGGAAGAAGCGGGCAGCATGTTGGATAAGACAAGAAAGGTGTTGCTTAGCCTTGGAGAAGGAGGGCCGTGCACTAGTTTAGGCCGAGAACTCAATGAATGCCTCAACTAGCTCTTATTAGTTATTTTGCGTAGTTAGTCTTAAGTAAGACAATGGCACTTATTTGGCCCTGCGTGGTCACTTGACATTTAGTCAAATTATTGACTCTTTTGCTAGTTATTCCTTTCCTAGTTGTTTTAGGCTAAGGGCTCATCCTATATAAGCCTCAAGACTATATTATTTTCAGCACCTTACCATTATTATTAAGAATAAAAATCGGCAGCTTTCTGCTCTGTAAAACCCATTGTGTGAACTTGTCCAATACTTGGTGTGAATCAACATTGAACTTGTTCCTCCCATTAATCAAGCAATTTGGAAGTCCTTAGTTGTCTTGAGGATTGTATGCATATTATAGGTCCTCCTTGGCTTCATCAAGAAGGTAAGTAGACTAGTTCCTACTTATAGTCTTGGTAGATCATTGAGTGTCTTGCCTTTATCTTATTTTCTTGCATTCTTAGTTTAATATTGCATTAGTTGGTATCAGAGCCTGGAAAGGGTTTGTTTTTACAACCTCCAATCCTGTTTTTCGTGCCTTAGTTTTAGGTTTCTAGTTTAGTGTTCTTGAATTTCATTTTTGATATATAAAAAAAAATGAAAAGAAGAGAAACAGTTGTGAATTGATTGTTGGTTGAAGTTATTATCACATCTAGGGTTGAAATCTTAAAGTTCTTGATTGTTAAAAGCCATTCTTGAAACCCTAAGTTGTAGTCTGGGTTGAAATCTTGAAGTTCTTGATTGTTAAAAGCCGTTCTTGAAACCCTAGGTTGGAGTCTTGAGTTGTTTTTTGAAACATTTCATCATATAGTGCGTTCTTGAATAATTATTGAAGTGTATTGAACTGCTAGATGATTTGTCTATTGTTCTTGGTTGAAATCTTGATAGTTCTTGGAAGAAAGGACTTGAATTGTTAAAGAACAAATAGGGCAGCATCACCTTGATATAGTGGACGTGTATTAGGCCGTTCTTGAAGTATTTTGCATTGAATTCTTGAAGTTCTTGGATATCAACTTGTTGTTCTTGAAGTACTTCACATAGTGAACTGTTTGAACCTTGAATTCATAAGCATCTACATGTTTAATCTTGGAGTTGAATTGCTGAAATTTTTGAGGGGGTAAGAGCTTGAGATAGGTGGCTAGGAGAAGGAGAAGGAGAAGGATAAGAAACCCTAAGCCTAGTTTAAGAGGGAAACAACTCCCGTTCCGAAAAGGAGAAGTTTACCTATTTTATTCCAAAAAAAGGAATTTTTTTTCCTTTGGGTTTAGGAGTAGAGGGGCGACTGATCCTAAGGGAAGAAAGGATAGGGAAAAATTCTCCAAATTAGAGTGGGAAAGCAAGGAGAAAAAGGAAAAAAAAAAAACTTATCCCATTCTAGAAGGAAAAGCTAGTGGCGTCTGCCAAGGGTTAAATTCAAAACATTTCTCTAGAATTTCCTTATTTCTTTGATTGCACTACTTCTAATTAGTGATTCTTAGGTAAATTTTCTACTCAATCTAATTACTAATTTTTGAGCTTGTAGGATTTCGTGCTAAAACTCAGAATTTTCACTTTCGTAGTTAATTCTTGGCTTCTTGTGCTCACTTTAAAAGCTATTCGCCTATAGAGTCGCATAAATTCACTCACCCCGAAGAGAACTAGTGAACTTGTGAGCTTGAAAGGTCGTTGCGGAACTTGATCAATTAGAGGAAGCCATTTTGAGGACAAGTTTGAGAGATCCTACCTAAAATATTGAGTGAACCCGAGTGTCATTCAAAAGTGAGGGAGTGAGTGAGGTATTTTACTAACCTTAACGCATTCTCTAGTCTTGTTTCTTTTGCAGGTACATGGCTAGTGAAGGAGACAAGGTCGTGGCTGACATCACTTTAGCCGAGCTCTTGGCTGAAGTAAGGGCAATTAGCACCCGAATGGAGAACTTTGAAAAATCCGCTAGTACTCAGAAAAATGCCAGGGAAGGAACTAGTGATGGTTCCACCGTAAGACCTAAAAAATTTGCGGAGATGGCTCATCAACAAGAGTTGAGAGACAAAGGTGCTCACAATGTAAGAACCTTGGGAATTACCCGGGGTATTGTATCCCCATTAATGCCAGCCCGGAGAAATGTAGCGCCTGCTGGGGAAATAAGGGCAGCCCGTGAGGATGATCAACCCGAGTTTGAGGAGTTTGATGATGACGATCTAGGGAAGCAAGGCCCAAGGATGAGACAACCATATAGGGGCCGTGACCATGTGGGAAGACGTGGTTTTGACAATGATCTTAGAGGGGGGCTTGGAGGTTTTGGTGGAAGGAATTTAGAGTCTGAGTTCGATGAACATGTTGAATATAATGAAGGCTTTAAACCAGCCCGTGGTGGCTGTGATAATGGCTTGAATAGTGTCAAGGTTACTATCCATGCATTCAAGGGAACTAGTGATGCTGACCAGTTTCTAGAGTGGAAGCGTCAAGTTGAGAGGATATTTGAAATTAATGATATGACCGAGGAAAAGAAGGCTACGTATGCCATCGCTGCCTTTGAGTCCTATGCTTCTACTTGGTGGGAGGCCGAGAAAAGATCCAGAGCTAGACATAATCATCCCGCACGCATAACATGGAGAGAATTGAAGCAACTAATGACTCGTAAGTATGTAAACCCAAAATACAAGCAAGAGCAACTCAGGAGGTTATATGACTTGAGACAAGGGCTGAAATCCGTGGAAGAATATTATGATTACTTTGAGAAAATCCGCCTATCACTTGACATGAAAGATGAAGAAGAGGATGAGGCTACTATGCGGTTCAAGAATGGGTTTAATCGTGACATATCCAATCAGTTGATACTACACGCATTTGTTGCTCTTCATGATGTACTCCTAGCTGATTGAAGCTGAAAAGATGATTAAAGAAGACAAGGCAGCTCGCTAGAGGAAGTTCTGATTCTACTTCCATGTGTCGAAACAAGGAGTGGAGAACGCCGAGCACTGGTGGAGCAAGTGTGAGCCGTGAGGTGAAAGGGCTAGCCGAAAAAAAGACGCCTAAAAATGATCCTAAGGGGTCCAGAGGTAACTCTAAAACTCAACTTAATTGTCTTGGTGCACCTTCCTTTCAATTTCATAAATGTAAAGGCTATGGGCATTTCGCTAAGGACTATCCTACGCAAAAGACCATGCTTATTCTTGATGATGGTACTGCTTGTGAGGTAGAGAGTGATGAGGAGATTGGGGGAGATGAGGGGGCTGATTTGGTTGAGTGTGACGAAGAGGTAGTGGAAGATGAGGGAGTGAATATGTTCTTAGTGGTGCATAAAAACTTGAGTACCATGAGTGTAAAGGAGGAAGGAGATGTGCAGCGTGAGAACTTGTTTCATGCTAGATGTAGGGTGAAGGGAAAGATGTGCTCGATGATAATTGATTCGGGTAGTTGCACTAATGTTGTGAGTCAAACACTGGTGACTCAACTTAACCTGCCCACGTTAAAACATCCCCATCCCTATAGGTTATAGTGGTTGAGTGACTGTGGTGAGTTGAAGGTAGTAAATCAAGGCTTATTAAGTTTAATGTGGGAACTTATCAAGATGAGCTCATGTGTGATGTAGTGCCTATGCAGGCTTACCACTTATTGTTGAGCAGGGCTTGGCAATTTGATAGGTGTATCGTTCATGATGGCAAGGCCAACACTTATACGGCCAAGCTAGAGGGCAAGAGTTATACACTCAAGCCCTTGACACCTAAACAAGTTAGTGATTACAAGCACATGCAAGAGCTGAAAGACGCGGCTAAGCTAAGTCTCCTATGAGGACTAAACCTGAGGCCGTACACACTGCCAACATATCAGCCCTGCCAGGTAATATTTGTGCCATGATGCAACGGGGTGAGTATTTATGAGGTAATGATAGTTCTAAACTTTAAATTTGCCTAGTTCATAAGGGTGTTTACTTAAGTTATAATGATGAAGTTTTTACTAACATCCACCCCTTGCCTAGTGTTATTGATGATGTTTTGCAGGAATATGTGGACATGTTTCCCGAGGAGATGCCGAGTGGATTAACTCCGTTGAGGGAGATAGAACACCAAATCGACTTTGTTCCGGGGTCATAAATCCCTACACGGTATAATGAACAAAGTAAGAGACTCCAAGACAGCAAACTAAATTATAGATACAAAAGTTTCCCTACAAAGGAGTTGGCTTCAACAACCCATAAGGGACGGCTTGCCAAGCTACACAGATAGTTTATTTGTTTATAGTCGCAAAAGTTTTCCTACAAAGGGGCTGGCTTCAACAACCCATAAGGGACGGCTTGCCAAGCTACACAAGTTAGAAAACTTTTGTACTATAACCAACGTTAGCTGTTTATAACTCAGAAAACTTTCATACTACAATAAGCTTACTTTCAAAGAGTATTCTTACTTTATTTTCATACATGGACCGGCCTTTCCATCCATTCGAAAGAAAGAACAAAAGGGAGATTTAGAAAGTACTCATATGCAATATATCACAAGAGATTTACAAAGGTTACAAGATAATCCTAAAACTACTACAAGGCCTCCTTTATATAGGACTAGGAGGTTATTACAAGACAAACTTTTTGGATAAAATAAACATATGTTACATGGCAAACTTATCTACAAGTGGGTCCCTCTTGGCATGTGAAGGACTTTAGGCAAAACAACTAAAAACACCTGAAAACAAGTGAACGGGGTGAAATATATGGTCTAGCATGTGAAAGTATGAGAGAGCATGTGACGCCATGTGAAAGTAGTATTGCATGTGACGAAGCATGTGGGGGCATGTGGAAGCATGTGAAAACAAGTTGAAGTGGGGCCCATATAGTATGGAAAGATGTGGAAATTTGTCTTGGCATGGATAGGATATTTTTTATGGTTTTTTTTGGTAAGTAATGTAGGATTATGGTGTGATTAGCAGGGATTAAGATAATTATCCTTCATTGATTTTAGGATTGTCTTCTAGGCAACTTTTCAAAGACCTCGTGGAGTAACCCCTGGAACTTGACGGTTCTTCTTTCCCCTTTGGATTGAGAGATGTAATCCGCAACTTTAATCTGGAAATGTCATGAGTGATATTTTCTCGAATAACTTCATATGGTGTTTGATATTCTTTTGCTGCTTCCTGGACTCTTTCCCAGTGAGGATGAGTGTTGGTATAATTCCAGCTTGCCCAATCTTTTGGCCATATCTCTCTCGGGATGCACCTATTTTGTTGAAAAAGGATTCTTTGTGCCTCGCTATATTCTTCCTTCATTGATAAAATGGACACGGAAAATTTCCACCAGAATGATGCCTCTGCTTGCTCCTGGACTTTTCCATTAATGATCTTTACTGGCCTATGGAACATGAATATCTTTGTTGCGTAGGAATCGCAGAAACATTTCTTCCAATATCTTCTAGGCTTGAACCATAGTAAAAATACTCTAAGGGCTGGTGCAATGTTATCAAAATCCTTGAAGACGTTTGAATTCCATGAAAATATAATACTGATGGCATAGGTAGCAGAAAAACCATAGTAGATCTTGTGGAAATCTTTGGCTCGAGCTATGAATATATGGCAGAACGGATATTCTGGATTGACACCATAACGCTTGAGAATGGATCCTCCATATTACTGGAAAACTTGGAGCTCATAATTAGTTCTTCTTTCCATAATAATTGATGAATCAAAGGGATCCATGAGGTTGAACAACTCCGGTGGATGATCTGTTGGCTTTAATGAACTTGTTCCTGGTATATTTGAAAGCATAAAGATGTGGCTAATTGGATTTTGCTTTGACTTCAATTTTGCTGGGGAAATCTTTTTGAGAAATCTTCCGGTCGAGACAGAAAATCTGCGAGAATATTATCCTTTCCTTTCAGGTGCTTGACTTGACAATTGTATGGAGAGAACCATTGAGCCCATCTGAGAATCTGAGGATTGAGAATAATTTTTGAATTTATCTAGATCATCTTTGGGAAGGCCTTCATATCCATCTCTATTAGAAATTATGTATAGAGAAGGAAGAAATTGAATTTCTTGATTCCATTCTTTACTGCAAGAATTTCCTTGAAAGTGGAGTGATAATGTTGCTCGGTATCTTTAAACTTTCCACTGGCGTATCCGCATATTTTCCTCTGGCCATTTTTTTCTTCAAATAGAACAGCACTCTAATATTCATAGCTGGCATCAGTTTGCAGTATCTTCTTTCCATCTGAAGGGATGTAGAGAGACTTGACATTTTTAGATATCTCCTTTATTTTTCTGACTGCCTCATCCTGTTTCTCTCCCCATGATGGAGCATTTTTCTTGAGCATTTCTGTGAGCGGTGAAATGTATGTAGAGATATTTGTGATGAAATCTCTTACATAATTTATTACACCTAAGAACTATTGGATCTGCTTTGTTGTGAGGTTGGTATCTAGAAATTTAAGTAATTCTTGACATATATGTGGTCCTGGACTGTATTCACCTTGGGAAAAATACATTCTGTGAAAATCAATCTCCTTTTGAGCAAGAACCATCTTTTTTGCTAAGAGCATGATTTCGTACTGTGTTACTAATGCCTCAAATTGACGAAGCAAGTTGACATGTTCTTCCAATGTATCACTAAATAACAGGATGTCATCAATGTAAACTAAGGAGGTATGGAGGATGGGTTGGAAGATTTTTATCATGGCTTTTTGGAACAAGGAGGGTGCAGTTTTCAACCCGAAGGGCATGACTTTCGACTGGAAGTGATTATCGGGGATGCAAAATCCCATTTTGGATCGTTCTTCAGGGTGGATTCCCAATTGCCAAAATCCAGATTTTAAATCAAACTTGGAAAAATATTTGGCCTTGGCTAAGTGGGAGAAAAGAGTGAGTTTATTTGGAATGGGGAATTTATCATCTTGGAGGAAATGGTTAAGTGGCTGGTAATTAATAACTAACCTGAGTTTTCCTCTTGTCTGCTCAGCTCTTTTATTGACATAAAATGTTTTGCATGCCCATTGTGAATCCTACGGCTCTATCCGATCAAATTCCAAAAGTTCTTCGCATTCTTTCTTTGCAAGCTGAAGATGATCTGGATTCATGCCTGAATGACTGGCCTTTGTCGGATTGATGTTTTCATTTTTCTTGAAAGGGAGCTTGATAAAAACTCCTGGTTTTTCCATAATGGGCTTTTCCCTTTCTTCATGAAATCCTTGTGGGATTCAGCACATGAATGTTCAATGAGATTTTGCTCAATCTCTTTGATTTGTTCGTCATTGGTGATTTGGAATAGCCTTGGAATCTCATAATAAGGTTTGAACTGCTTTTTTAAAAGCTATACCGTTAGCCTTGATCTGGAGTTGATCTCTAAGTTGTCTGTAAATGTAGAATTCAATAATAAGATCTTTTCCTGGCACATCAGGCCCTAGTAGCTTGGTTCTGTACTTCAATGCTGGAAAGAACTCAATTGTGACCGGGTGCTTTGTAATGACAGTTGTGGTTAATATTGCATTTGATGCAGTGTTGAAATCCTTAAAATGCGGCACCCATTGATCTTCAGGGAGAACAGCAGGATTTATGAGTGAGGAAGCAGCTCTGGTGTCGATGAAAGCAATAACTCGAGCTGGTTTATCCCATTTGGATGAATAGACTTTGAGTTCTACTTAAGGATCGACTGCGAGAGCATTGATCTTCTCTCGGGCTTCGATCACTGGTTCTGAAATTTGGTACTGACATTGCCTTGATCTTTATAGATATCAAGAGAGAATAAAGTTTCTTCATTGGGTTCATCATCCACAGAGAATATGAATTCAAGGTCCTCCTCCTTTCCAAGATGTATGCCAGTGTAAACTTCAATCTCTTCAAGGAGTTTGACAGATCTTCTTGATTGGGGATAATTTTTTGTGAAATGTCCAATCTTATGGCAGATAAAGCATCTGTCCTTCTTGTGAAAATTTCCTGGCCTTCTGTGTCTGAAATATTTTGTGCGTCTCTTGGATCTTGATTTTCCATATGGAATAATTGGCCATCTGAACCTCCTGAATTCTTTCCGTCATCTGGACGTGTGGCAGGAACATCCTGATCCGGTGATTAGATCAGATTTGCGGCATGCTTTGTCAAGCGCTGGATTGTGCTGGATAATTTGCTTTAGGGCTGAACGCTTTGTACAAATGTCATCCAATGCGACGAAAATAGCCCGCCTGATGTAACCAATTTGTGGGATTGTTATGGACTGAAACTTTTCTTCAATGATGGTCATGGTTCGGCTTGCCAAAAACTTTGGAAGGGAAGAGACAAAGGCTTGCTTTAGATTGATGTCTCCGCCGATTTCAAAGTATATCTTTGCCATTTTTTGAAAATGCATGTCAATGTCAATTCTGTCAAATGACATACACTTCATCTCGAAGAGTTGTCTTCACATTTTCTCCTGTCTTTGGCCAGTATCTCCGCAGAAAACTTCATGTAGGATCCGGATGTTGAAGGCAAAATCTTGGGAAGTAAGAAAAGTATTTTTGTCTTGAATTCCAAGTGAGTTCCACCAATCTCTGAGGATTCCTGAGTAACGTGAAGTGAATTTTGACAGGATGATATACTTTTCTCGTTCTACCAAATTTTTGGTCACCATCCAAGTATAGATGTCTTGGATCCTTTGAGGCCATTTTGAAACCTTGACGTCATCTAAGGTGAAAGTGTGGAAGCCAGTTCCAACTGGTTTGGACGTCATGGGCTCATATCTTCTTTCTGGGATTGGCTCATCTGTCATGCCTTCTTGTTCCTCATCTACTTCAGATACTTCTGGGTCTCTTGGCTGGTTTACAAATATTGGGGGATTGTCATCTTCGGAAGAGTTCGTTGTGGATTTTGATAACATTGCACCAGCCCTTAGAGTATTTTTACTATGGTTCAAGCCTAGAAGATATTGGAAGAAATGTTTTTGCGATTCCTACGCAACAAAGATATTCATGTGCCATAGGCCAGTAAAGATCATTAATGGAAAAGTCCAGGCGCAAGCAGAGGCATCATTCTGGTGGAAATTTCCCATGTCCATTTTATCAATGAAGGAAGAATATAGAGAGGCACAAAGAATCCTTTTTCAGCAAAATAGGTGCATCCCGAGAGAGATATGGCCAAAAGATTGGGCAAGCTGGAATTATACCAACACTCATCCTCACTGGGAAAGAGTCCAGGAAGCAGCAAAACAATATCAAACACCATATGAAGTCATCCGAGAAAAGATCACTCATGACATTTTCAGATTAAAGTTGCGGATTACATCTCTCAATCCAAAGGGGAAAGAAGAACCGTCAAGTTCCAGGCTTTACTCCACGAGATCTTTGAAAAGTTGCCTAGAAGACAATCCTAGAATCAATGAAGGATAATTATCTTAATCCCTGCTAATCACACCATAATCCTACATTACCTACCAAAAAAACCATAAAAAATATCCTATCCATGCCAAGACAAATTTTCACATCTTTCCATACTATCCGGGCCCCACTTCAACTTGTTTTCACATGCTTCCACATGCCCCAACATACTTTGTCACATGCAACACAATACTTTCACATGGCATCACATGCTCCCTCATACTTTCACATGCTACACCATGTATATTTCACCCCGTTCACTTGTTTTCAGGTGTTTTTAGTAGTTTTGCCTAAATTCCTTCACATGCCAAGAGGAACCCGCTTGTAGATAAGTTTGCCATGTAACATAGGTTTATTTTATCCGAAAAGTTTGTGTTTTAATAACCTCCTAGTCCTATATAAAGGAGGCCTTGTAGTAGTTGTAGGATCATCTTGTAACCTTTGTAAATCTCTTGTGATATATTACATATGAGTACTTTCTAAATCTCCCTTTTGTTCTTTCTTTTTTATGGATGGACCGTCCATGTATGAAAATAAAGTAAGAATACTCTTTTAAAGTAAGCTTATTGTAGTACGAAAGTTTTCTGACTTATAAACAACTAACGTTGGTTATAGTACAAAATTTTTCTAAGTTGTGTAGCTTGGCAAGCCGTCTCTTATGGGTTGTTGAAGCCAACCCCTTTGTAGGGAAACTTTTGCAACTATAAACTAAAGTTTTCCTACAAAGGGGCTGGCTTCAACAACCCATAAAGGACGGCTTGCCAAGCTACACAACTCAAAAAACTTTTGTACTATAACCAACGTTAGCTGTTTATAACTCAGAAAACTTTCGTACTATATCCAGCCTACTGAAGCAACCCCGAGCATGAATTCCCTCGAGGGCCTCCCTTCGAGATTGCCACTTCATATGCTCCACCATATTTCTCACTTGGTCCTAAGCCGCCTCGGCATCAGCCTTGTGCTGGGCCATCTTCTCATCGGCCTCGGCATTGACCACGGCAACCTCAGACTTGGTTGCCTCAAGTTCCTTGGCCAAATTTTCTTGATCGGAGACCCCCGAGCTCAACTGAGTCTTGAGCTCCTCGATGTTTTTGGCCAGTACTGAGGCCTCTTCCTTTGTATCCCGGAGTTGGAACTCAATCGAAGCCAATTGTGCCCGGGCAGTCTCTTTTTCTAAGGCCAAGCGGTCCATGTTTCTTTTCCATTCTTCGGCCTCAGCTTTCACCGTGTCCACCTTCACTTGGAGCTGCTCGATCTAGTCAAGTTTCTTTTGAACCTGTGGGTTCGGACCGTTAGTCATTGTATCTGACTCATCGTCACTAATTTTGAATACTCTTTTTACCTCTCGACCAGATTGGCATGCTCCTTCCGAACCGCTTGTAGCTCGGCCTGGAATTTCTCACTAAGAAGCTTATAAGCATCCCTTTTCTCAGTTAGCTCTCGAGTTTCAGCCTCATGATAGTTTAACTCTTCTCGATATCAGAGAAAAGTCTCGTGATGGAGCACCGAGGCCTGCAAGCACTTGCAAATTAACCTAAGTACGTAACAAAAAGGCGTTCAAAATTACCCAATTTAATGCCTTTGTGCTTCATTCAAAAGGCAAGGCGCTTCCACCTTGTCCATCTTAGCTTTATCCTCTTCGTTCACCAGGAACGGAAGATAACTGGCAACCCCTACGGGGCAGAGAGAATCCGGGCATCCTCCGGAATGGATATGATAATCGACCACTTCCGGTCAGGATCTGCACTTGGAGCTGGAAATCGATTTACCAGTCTCGGACTTGTAGAAGGCCTGCTGGCTCCCGAAGACGGTCTTTTCTTTGGTACCGGTAAGTCGCCCAACACAGTGACGTCCTCCGAGGCGGTAGAATCTAAGCGATCAAAGAAGTTGTTAAAGTCTGCTACCCTTTGGGGCCCTTTGCCGAGGTGACCTTCCAGTGTTTGGGCCTGTTTATCAAAGAGTCGGTAAACAAAGACGACTCAGAGAGATCTATCACTCTAAGAGCGTCCTTCGGGGCATTGTCCTCTGGTTGAGAAACACCGGCCACAGACTTCTTATCAGTCTCCCTAACTTGAGGCAAAATGACCTCACCCCTCTGTGGTTCCGAGGCCTCGGCCACTGCCTCTCCACCGGCCCCCATGGTTTGGGGTGATTCGGTGCCGCCCCTCTCCGATTCAGGGACTTTTCGTCCCTCGAACTGCGGCCTTATTCTTCTTCGGACCCATCCCTTAACTGATGGAGTGAGTCCGATTGGAGCTCTCGGGCGCTAATACTTTCGGTTGATTTGCACACCATCCTCCTCCTCGATTTCTTCTTCTTGGAGCTTGGAGAACTCGGAGCCCATTTTTTTTCTTCTATTTATCCTGCCTCGAAGTAGATGGTTCGAGGAGGATATCTTCATCACTAGATGGGGGCCTCATTGCAACGTCCTTGGGAAGACTTGAAAAGAAAAGAAAAAGAAGTAAAGGCTTGATAGCACGGAGGAAACATAAGTGTTGTTCAGTCGAGAACGGAATCTTACCGTGAGAATGGGCCTCCCACCGGCCCTTTGAAAGTTCACGCCATGCATGCTCGGAATATGGTTTTTGGGACACGATGCCCTCGACCCACTCCTTGAGTCGAGGAACTGCATCCGGCATCCGAGAAACAGCTGCATCACCACAAAAAATCGGTGAGTTGGGAAGAAAAAGGAAAAGCGATAGATGAAATCTTGAAGGCAAGGTTATACTTACGTTTCATGTTCCATTTCTCGGGAGATGGCATATCCTCGCCCGGGATTAAATCAGAGGTCATCACTTGAACGAATCGGCCTAACTAGCCTCGGTCCCGATCCTCGTCGATGCTCAAGAATGGAATCTTACTAGTCCGATGGGCAAGTTTTATTAGTCCCCCTCGATAGAATCAAGGACTGTACAGACGCATGAGATGATCGATGATGAAAGGACACCTTTCAATTTTTTTTACGAAGAAGGGGAGGAGAATTAATATCCTCTAGAAAGAGGGATGAATTTGACCTAGGGTCACCTCGTACCTCTTACAGAAGGCGACGATGACCGGATCTAAGGGGCCCAACGTGATGGGGTAAGTGTAAATACTTAAAAAAAATCCTCCACGTAGGTAGTAATCGCTTCCTCGGGCGAAGGAACCACCACGTGCTTATCAGCCCAATTGCAGTCTTTTTTTACCTTGGAGAGGAAGCTATCTATGACTGAGCATATATATCTCGAGACCGGTTCGCACCGACCTGGTGCCGAGAAAGTTTTTTCAACCTTTAAATCGGCACTGGTTGGGCGCCCTGTAGGGACGAACATCTTCAGAGGAGGTTCCGGAGTCGGTTCCTCAGTAGCAGCAGATGAAACGTTTTCCTCTACAACCGGGCGCGAGGCAGAAGAAGTTTCTTTTTGGGGAACGAATTTTGAGATCTTCGTCATTTCTTTAATAGGTGAAGGAAAGAGAGGAAATTTAAAGATTAAGTTTGATGTTAAAAACAAATCTAAGTTCTTGCGAAAATATTTCAGAATAGCCAAATATTTAGTACTAGAAAAGTGTTGAAATTTCTAAGAAACTAGGGTAGAGAAGATTTGGAAGTAAAAAGTTTGAATGAATGAAGAAGGGGATATTTATAGTTTCCAAATGGCGGTTCAAAGCCGTAAGTGGCCGATCAGCGGCTGATGAGCATTTAATGCCATGAAGATGTGACAGACGAGACGTTTCATTCAATTTGTCATTTCTGACGAGGAACACGGAGGAGAGATATCAGAGGCTCATATCATTTCTCGTCGATTATTATCCGAAAAATGAGAGGACTATCTGTATACGGTCGATGTCGAGCTCGACTTCAACTTGGTAGATTTAGGTTTGGAACATGGCGATCACGGACTGGAGATCAACCTCGAGTTTCACCGAGCTAGAACCTGAGGTCGAAAAACCTACCTTCGAGGAAAATTGAGTCTGGTGTCGACCATAGCCTCTAATGAGCTCGAGGATAACTAACAGAAGACCGAAATATCCGCGACCAGACGGATATTACGGCGAGAATGTCGGCACGTATCAGTAAGGAACTGGTAATCAGCAAATCAAGAGATTTTTACCTACTTAGAATAGGACTCCTTTACTATATAAAGGGGGTTCGATAATTCATTAATTGACACACATCCCTAAGCAATATACTGTTATTCCTAGTTTTTATTATTTCATCATTCTATTCCGGCATCGATTAAAGCATTTTTGACTCAAAGGTGATCAACCTTCAAGGGTAAGATTGTTCAACTTGTGTGGTTTGCATTTACCTTTTTATCGTTTATTTCAATATTAATCTAATTTCTCATTTTTGTATCAAGTTAGTTTACATATGCTTAAAATCACGTAGAAATTTAATTGTTATCCGATTTTGAAGGTAAATAAATAGGCTGGTCGGGTTCTTTTAACCTTAATCAAAAGTTTCTAGTTGGAACAACAAGAAGAATCTTGAGATAGTGAGCATTTTACCTCGTTGGCGTGTGTATTTGGTAAGATTTAAATATTGATTGGTTCAACAAGAAAAAACACCAAATTCTGAAAATTGAATACACATGAGCGACTCAACTTTCAGCAAACACTATGCATCTCATTTAGTCCAGGTAGAGAATTACATCGCAGCTCTTGGAAGGGTTTCTCTACTTATTATCATAATATTTTTTATGAAATAAACAAAGCTCCACTTGTTCACTCCGTTCATTTTCACGGAGATTCTAAAACAAACAACTCTAATATACTCCTAAAAATAAACATCTAAAGTAATTCTTTTTATAATTAAAAAAAAAGGCACTAGTTGATTTCTTATGCCGCCGGTATACAAAATTTGCCCTAAAGTTTCGGCAAGCCGGGGACAATGACAGTTTCATAAGGCCATTAAAGCATCGACACTAGAAAAATCTCCGATGTCTCTGAAATAATTATCCACTTCTAATGCACCCAAATCTTGAAATGAATCCTCAAACTTGACAATCTCATGGTCTAATAACAAGTCATTCGCGAAATCCCAAGACGATACGTCATCGTACGACGTGCACAAATCATTGGCAAAACTTGTTGTATCTAATGTATGTTCTGCAGCTTCGAAGTTGAAGAAATCATCTAAGAAGGGAACATCTGTCGGCAAGTAGTCGTTTGAATAATCTGGTATTATCATGCTTGTCTCGCCTTGGCACTCAAGGTGTTCGACGGTTTGCTCGCTGTTGTCCATCGAATAAAGGACTGGTTCTTCTTCCACCAAAGGACAACAAACATCTCCTTTAGTTTCTTCGAGTGTGGGTTCGGACCCACTTTGTTGTTCAGCTTCTTCACTGGATTGACTCGTTCTAAACCGCAAAACAGAGGTGGGAGAAGAAAGATTATGGGATTCATCGCCAGATTCATAACCCGAATTTGAAGCCACATTGACCTTCTCTGGGTTCGTTGGGGGAGTGATGAAATTGGTTAAAGCGTCTGGCCCACGGAGCTTAATGGCCGCATTGTCATAAACCATGGCAGCTTCTTCAGCTGTGTCATAAGTTCCCAACCAGAGCCTCACACGACGAGCTGGGTCTCTGATTTCAGCGGCCCATTTGCCCCACGGTCTTTGACGCACACCCCTGAACTTCCTAACAGTTCCATCCGGCGGTGGCTGCGCTACCTTCACCTTCAATGCCTTTTGCTTCAGCGTTGAAGCTTCAGCTGCTCGTTTCTTGATGGCCTTGCCACTATTCAGAGGTTTAACGTCATTGATTGGTGAGGTTGCAATACTGATTTCATTAATGTATCTTTTGACACGTTTTCGACCAAAAAGCTCTTCTTCGTCACTGGAAGAGTCGGTTGCGTCCGGATCAGTAACAGATATTCGAACAATCCTTGGAATAGTGGGATTGTACTCGGAAGATTTTCGGGTTTCAGTAATTTTCTTAGGCTTTATGAAGGATGGTTTAGTCACTTTTCTAATGGTTTTTTTGTGCTCGGTATATTTGATTGAACAGAGCATACTGTGATCCATTTTGAGAGTGTTACGTACGTTGGGTTAGCTATTTTCGCTGTTTTAAAGTGATTACAGAGGAGTGAAAATAGAGAATGCGATAGATGCTCAATGAGGATATAGGAAGAGTGCTTTGAGAGTGGCACGAGATTGGGATTAAAAAGAAAGAAGAATGAAGGAATAGTCAAAGAGAAGCTTCAAGCTCAAGGAGAACCAAAGAAATCTGACAAAAAGAGGAGCAACGTCGTTAAAAGACGGAATAATCTTAAAGGGGAAAAAAAAAAGGGTAATCCACCACCCACACACAGACGGAGCACAAAGTTTTGAAGCTGATAACAAAGTGAGGTCCTTTTAACAAAGTGAACCTCAAAGGAAACAAGAAAGAAGCTAGAAAAAGATTTAGTGTAAGCGTGAGCCTTAAAAAGTTCAGTGGACAATAAAGGAAGAAGCCTTATTGTTTTAAAAAAGAATAAGGAATCAAGTTTCTGCACGAGGTAATCCTATGTTTTCTCTTCCTCTTGGAGATAGGGAAGTGAACAACAGTACTACTAGTAAGATATGAACTCTCTTTGCGTGATGAATGGCGAAAGGTAAGATGATGAGAGAGAAAGTTTTGCGGAGAGACAGAGTTGTGCTACTAAGTCCGTGAGACTAGAACACTTCGTTAGCTGCTTTATAGGATCCTGCTGCAGCCGAAATTCTAAGCCCGTAATATGCATATCATTGTTATTATTTTAATGTTCTCTTTTTATACTCCATTTATCTTCGGAAACAATTATAGATGGTAATTCTATTCCATTTTTTCCTGTTTATGTGAATAATTTTTACTTTTCAAGAGTACTTTTCAAAAATTCATTATCAAAATTTATATAGTTTAAATATCAAAAATCAAAAAAATTCACATAAACTAAAATCTTAAATACTTTATAAATATGTACAGTATACTATAGGTTCTAAAAATATCTCCTCCGGGGCAAGAAAGAGAACAAAATGAATCCAATGATTATACTCCTCCATTTTAGTTCATGTGGTTTAATTTAATTGGACACCAAATTTTAGAAAGAAAGAAAATATTTTCAACTAGCATTTTAGGTGAAAAAAATTAAAAATTAAATTATTTTTTAATACAAAATATGTTATTTTTGCATGAGATTGATAAGAAATAATGGCACATAAAAATGAGATGGAGTTTATATGGTGAAGCAAAGTTTTCTATCGTGATAGTACATTTAAGTTGGCGACTTCCGGTCCGTCGGAGTAGTTGTTTGTTTAGCTATGAAAGTCCAAGGGGGTAGTCACCGGCCGTCGGTGATATGGAGCCCAACGATTCGGACTGAGAGAAACCCGACTCGCTGCATATATATATATATAAAAGATTGAAAAACCGCGACATGATTTGACACGTACGTGTCGTTGGCCCTACAAATAACATTGGTCCAATGAGAGAACTTCAAAGACAGCTGAGTCAGCATGTATTTTTAATCTCGAAGCCCGTGTGACTAGTCACGTGAGGCCCAGGATGCCCGGCTCAGTTAAATTATGTCGGTCAAATTCTTATGCAATTGGGCTACAACTCACTTTCTTTGACCGAGTTTTTTAACTACTCCTTACTGGTCGGTAAGTTGGTCCTATTATTTTGGTAAATTTCCGGAATTGAAACTTTTCTATTTTAACTGTGCCAATAAATCAGCTCAATGTAACGAATATGATTTATCAAGAATATCACTAACAAGGTTAATTAAATATTTGGTCTATACGCACATTAAATTTTTTGAAAACAAATTCCTCCGTTTATTTTTATTTATTTATTATATTAAAAATATATTTTATTTTTATTTGTCCATTTTAAAAAATTAAGAAAATGCTAATTTTTTTTAATTAACTATTATCAATAATTATTTTAATTAACTATTATCAATAATTATTCTTCAAATTATTTTTTAAAATTTTTAAAATGGCTATCATTTTTATGAATAAAATTATAATACATACATATATATATATATATATATATATATATATATATTTTAAAAGAAGTGTAAAGTTAAAAGTGAATAACTAAAAATGAATGGAGGAAGTAGAATTTATGGTATAGACAACTGAAATTTTGAATTTGCTATATATTATGATCAAAATTTATGATTCTTGGACTTTCCTTTGGACAAGGAGTAAAACTGTACAAAATTTGAAGTTTAATGAATTAAAAATTTACTTTTACAGCTAGGAATAACGTGGTGGACAACCTTGAAATGGCCGCCATTAATAATTTGGTTTTGTACGGCTCTGGGTTTTACCTTCTTTTCTATTTACCTTTATCGTGGTGCCAACAGAACCCCACGCGATTATGGTCGAAGCAGACAGAACCATTGTTGTTTGATCAGAGCGTGTGCAGAAGACGCTGCTATGAGGCATCTGGTAGTTTACGACTGCAACCTTTTCTTTTTTTTTTTTACCAGTTGCTAGCAACTGTGACCCAATTGTGACACGTTTTTCAGTAAAAATGTTCCCAACAACAATCTTTCACCCCACGAAATGGCACATGACTACTGAAAGAAAGTTAAGTCGGATACAATGTGATAAGTAACACCTTGTGAGTTGTAACTGTTAACGCTCCTCCAGCACATTGCTGTATTTTCATCAGTACATTGTACTGTTTATGGAATTTTAACCCAATGATTAAATTCTTTGTATTGCTTTAAAGCTCCGAGTAATTTAAATTGTATCGCATAATGTACTTATAAAGAAAAAGTTGTATTTTACTAAGACTTTTTTATTCTCATGGTACGAGGTCGTTTACTCAAAAGTCAAACTTTGATCAACTCTTCCAACTTAAAGCTTTCGAATTGAAAATTATCCTTTCAAATTAAACCCCGAACTTTTCGAAATTCGAATCCGACTACACATGCAAGTCATAATACATGAAGTGAAGCTACTCAAGGCCTCAAACCGCCGAACGACGTGCTAGAGCTCAAAACGACCGGTCGGGTCGTTACATTCTCTCCCACTTAAACATACGTTCGTCCTCGAACGTACCAAGAACCATTCCAGAGTTGTCCGAAATCACTATGTAACGACTCTAGCACCTGCTTGTGCCATCACGATCCAAATGAGCACATTAGTTCAACCCAGACGGAAAATCCTTCCTGCACCAAATCCCAATGTTCAAATTTTTCTACAAGGCCTGATTCCAACATATGTATACTGTATTGATCTCAACAAGTTGTACCAAAACATGATCGATGTATGGCCAAAATGCTGTATTTTTTATACATTACTCGCCTAACATGTTGTTAGTTTAATGGTTAATATGCGACATTTGAGCTAAATTATGTTGTTTTATATGTAGGAGCATCAGAAGACAAATACGAATGAAAGTTGCACAAAAGAGGACAAAAATGCAAGAAAAGAGCACAAAAGCATTAAGTATCCAAACCATACTATAGACCAAGTAAAGCCAGCTCTATAGCCTGCCTTACCGTACTACAAACCAAGTAAAGCCAGCTTTATAGCCATTTTGACCGCGCTACAAGCCAGGGTAGCCAGCTCTGTAGCCTGGCTAACCGCGCTATAAGTCTGGCCTCGCGAGGTCTGTAGCCCGGTAATCAAAACAGCGTGAATAAAAGACTCCAACCCAGATTTGGACTCAAGGACTTCAACCCTAGCCTATAAATACTCCCTAAACATGTCTAAGAAGGGGATGACGTTTTCTGAGAGGAGATTCGACCTAAGGAGGCAAGAATACGCTAGGAGCAAAGCGGGAAATTCTTCTACGAGTTTTCACTTCCTTCCTCCTATTTCTATTATTGGTTATGAATTCTAGTATTGTTTTGCATACTATTATGAATAGCTAATTTGTTATCTAGGGTTTTAATGGAATCTTTTGTAGGACAAATTCTTGTGATGTTTTTATATAATTGAGCCGTTGGATTTCTTTACTTGTTCAACTATGCATTTATTATTGTTGATTGAATGACCATTAATTGAATGTGCCTATTTAGTGTGTATATTGCTTGAGAGAGAGTACACATTTAAGTAGTTATTGAAAAATATCACTCCTAACATATGTGAGAGATCAATACAGAGGATTTAAAGGTGGGATTAGAGATAGCGAAACTTTGGTGCGATCGTAATAAGCGGTGAATTAGTGCCAGCTCGCGTAGTTCGAGAGAATACATCTAGAAAATTATGGTAGCTGCTCGAGAGAGAACTACGACACCCGAAGTACTCACGATCGGTAGAGAATACTTAGGCAAAATTATGAAAGACGTCGCGGGAAGGTTTCCGACAATTGGGAAAATCATCACTCTAGATATCCTTAATCTTTTCTCTAACCCGTAGTATCTTTAGTTGTTAATTTAATACTTTAATTTGTTAGTTAATTAACTAGACATAAGAATCTTAATATTTATAACTTAGGAATTGTTCGAACTTGGTTTCCTAGTGATATGACAGTTGTGGCTAAACCTTAGTTCTCTGTGGTATTCGACTCCTGACTTTTAGACCAGATTATATTTGCAGCTACAGCTTATCCTTTTTAGGACTAGAGTGGGGCGTGATCAATGATCATACCCCCATGTTGTAATCATACAATACACCACATCATTCACTGCTCTTAGTAATATCCTCCAACCACGATAGCTGCAAATATTTCCTAGTCTGGTATCAGCAATACATCTCCAAACACATGAAGGCCTTGTTCCAACCCTTGCAAAACTGCAACGAAGAAAGAGACATATAAAATCTCATAATCACCCATCAAATCAATAAATCATGGAGCTCTTCCACTCAACAAGAACCATAGCCACATTCTGAACTGATTAGCGGCATTTTCTCTTTAATATACATCATATAAATCCGATCGCACTAATATCAGGTCCAATAACCTTGTCTCACCCAGTACAAGTTGCTCGGGAAATAAGCCACCTCAAACATCGTCTAAAATCTCATATAACACTATCAATGCGCCAACAAGCTATAACTCGAATATGACCAATAACGAAAAAAAACTCTGGAAAAGAACTACCAACCTGTGTAACATTCAAATCAACCAGATAGCGCCTATGAACTAACACAAGGGTGAAAAACAAAACATACAAAATAAGTATAAGGATCCGTACTCAACATCTCACTGTTGGGACGTGCAACCCGATCCACACATGACAACTGAATAAGGAAATGCCCATCGAGCCAAAAATGCTCATATCCACGAAATGCCCGGATATCTACCTCAAGCATGCCAAGTGCATTAACACAACTCTGGGGAGACGTATATCGTCATGTGCTACAAAATTCAAGCACGACTAAGGTGCATCAAACAACCAACGCCTCAAGAGCCATCTCTCTCATATAATACCACAACTACATGGGGTCACAATACATGTGTAAATAATCAGCCATCTCACAATCCACATGGCATAAAAGCGTAGCACCTGAAATAGACAGGCAGGAATATCATCCACCACGCCCCAAAAGACCCATCCATAAATGATGCTATGCCGAATTAGCAAATATGATTTGGTGTAAAATATACATTCACATTAGGCCTACCAACGTACCTCAAGCCAATTCTAATCATCCCAAAATGGACCAATGACTTTCCAAAGACCCACAATGACCTTATTCATGAAACATATGATCGTCCTCAAATCCGGAACAAACTTTCACAGTCCACAACCAAAAGAATAGAGCGTCTCTCAGACATAAACTCTCGAATCAGCGACAATACTAGAATATTCATAATTGACTTAAATCTCTAACACTTAAATGACTGACATGTCACATTTATACGATCATCCCGTGAGATATACTCCCACAACCTTCCGCACCAGGTAGTAAAATCTGCACATCCAACTGTGCTATTTCTGTAATGCCAATTAAGAATCCATAAATCAACACATAATGCCTCTTTCATAGAACACCATCCTTGGGAGACTCAAAAAAATAGCGCTAGCATTCTCTAAACATCTGAAATCTCTCCCTAACTCTTCCGAGCTCGCGACATTCGTGTCAAAACCGGATCACAATCTTGATCCTCAAATTCCAATTCCATACCGCTTATTGCACCTATCATGCTACTATGCATGAGTACAAAAATTTCATCAAAATTCCTGAACCATCAGTAGAATACACACTTCATCGACTAGAAACCTTTTTCTTAACTCATTTCGAAAGAAGAATCACAACACACAATCAACTACCTATAACCGCAAAAGGCACAGAACTCAAATCGTGTTCTAAATCGCCATAACTCTTCCGGGATCCATTTACACATAACAAAACCATCAGAATCAAATACATCCAAATCAATCAAATTACGGTGGCTATCAAGCCTGTACATACAGCCATGAATCACCTGTATAGCTTTATCGCGCCGAAGGAACAAAACATTTCCTCAACCATGCCGATTCAAACCACTACTAACCAACTCAACTTCTTCCGATTTACTCTTGACTTACCTTCGAAATAATAGCTTTATGCAAGCACATAACGGACCTCAAACAACACCTATCATGAGTGACCCAAATCACGAGACCATATCGTCTCGATGCCCATAAGCCATTTTATACCCTCCTCATGCACTCAATAGTATCTCCAATTGATACACCCGTTCTGAAAGATATTCTGCGAATATGAAGTTGTTTCCTTCCATTTTTCTAACACTGTATTGCAGACCCCGAAGCTAACATAAAAACACTCCAAGTCCCTTTTATAATTCGCTGCCAAACTCAATCCTAAACCACACAACGATCCCAAAAGTCCTTAGGCACCGCACTTTTTAATTCTTGAACCCACTAGAACCATTGTTGAGAATCACCCACTTTGACCTTGTCCCGAGTATATAAACAAACACTAGTGCTCTTGTAGCACATGAACACTTCCAAGGAAGCAACCAGAGGCATGAATCAGTAGCACCCCGGAAAATTTTGAAGTACTTAAGTGCTAAGAATGTTGATGTGTGCTAATTATATTTTTTCATTATTTTGTGTGTAGACGAGGACTATTAATATGATGGATATCCATTGTATATGATAATAAGTGTATGCGGAATATTATAAGTGATAGTGGGGTCTAAGGAGAGCTCTAAGTCTAAGAGTCAAGTTGGAAATTACGTGATAGACTAAAGTTCCAAATGAGTACGCACAAGACCTATGTTTGGACGGGCATATCTACATATATATATAATGATTTATGTGCTGGACCACCTATCAAATTAAAGATCTTTGAGTCTAGTTTCTAACGCTTCAAACCGTTTATCATTTGGACACTCCTACAAGAAGTTATTATCAAATTACCAAAGGATGGCAGTAAAGTACTGCCGTAGCGTCCGGGTCCGCGTCCGGGCTTCGAAGAGGAGTGAGGAGGGGATGCGAAGCATCCGGGGACACATCCGAAATTCAGAAATATGGGCCTATAAATACAAAATCGGGAGAAGAGAGTATTTTATGTATTGGGGGTTATGGTTCTTAAGGTGGAGAGACGATTTTGAGCTCAAATCAAGTCCAATCAACTAAGGTAAGTAGTTAATGATGTTTTGGGTTGATGTTTACTCAATATAAATGAGTTCTAACATCATTCTTACATCCAAATACTAGATTTCATCATCAAATCCTCAAGAATTCAAAAATCACCAAAGTTGTGATTTTTCAAGATTGATCTACTAGAGGTAATTCCAATGTTTCAAACTCATTTATTATGAGTAGTTAGAAGTATTTGAAGCATTTGTTAAAAGTTTTAATGGTTGAAAGATTGGATTATAAAACTTTAGTTCATGGCATGAATAGTACTTTTGAGAAAATAAGAGGTAAGATGAATGGTAATCTTGGCAATGAAATTTATGAATACAATGAACCTATGGAATTATTTGTTAGCAAAAGGTGGAAGACATCAACTAAGTAATCACTCGAATTGTATATTTTATAAGTGTTGATTATGGAAGACGATGAATAGTAACTTGGTAGCAATGGACAATTGATGTAGTATCATTAATGACATCGAATGGGTATTAAAACATAAGAATGAAGTTGAATGGTCTAGCATGTAAAACTATTTGGCGATTTGAGTTGTTGGAGGCTTGTAGCCAACTTATGAGCCATATATGGATGTTTATCAATATCTTAGGTCATATTTTGATGTAATTAGGATATCTAATTGTAGATATAGACTTGTTGGTGATGTTGAGCATTTTAATCAACATTGAAATGATGAAGGAGGATTGAAAGCTTGTGAATGTTAATAAAGCGAAAGCGAGGTAAGTTGATTAAAACTTACTCTTCTTGAGGGACTTTCACTAAAAGCATGTTTCGAGTTAATACTTAAACTGTTTGCAAATGTGCTTTCGTGCTTGTGGGGACAAACAAGTACGGATGTCTCCATATATTAAAATATTATATTGCATATGTAGTGTCATGCTGTTTTATATAATTTTATTTTAAATCTTTTTGACAAAATGACACTCAAGGTAAATGTTATAAGTTTTTATCAAAACTTACGTATTGACAAGAGTCTACACATCTGAGTGCTAAAGATAAGTTTTCATGGAAAGTATTTCTTTTGGAAATTGATGAGGAGAATAACACTTGTGGTATCTTTTAAGCATTGATGTTAAAATTCCTAAAGGCTTTAGCATGTAAAAGGCTATTTATTTATATTTTGTTCAAATGAATTAGATTTTCTACAAATGGTATGATTTGATAAAAATAGATCCTTTGAAGCTACTATG
Source organism: Nicotiana obtusifolia (assembly GCA_002018475.1). NCBI lineage: Eukaryota > Viridiplantae > Streptophyta > Magnoliopsida > Solanales > Solanaceae > Nicotiana > Nicotiana obtusifolia. Next base: position 97,598 of record MCJB01012429.1, read on the forward strand.
CTATGAATCTATTTTTGACGTATCAAATATTTTGGGAGTTACTTGTGTTCACCGAGATTGGCTTCGAATATATCGTGTTTGTTGTCATGAAACTACACGTGCCGGTGTAGGCGTAGATGGCCACTTTGTGGTATAGACTACGGCAAAGTGCTCTTCCTCGAGAGGGTTCTATTTTTAGCATGGCTAAGTCGATTCGTACGACACTACGATGAGACGACCTGAGCAAGTAGGGTATATGATATTTGCTGCTAGGTACATAACCTAGTTGACCTTCTTATGTCAGTGATGGTATAGTACTCCCAGTGAAAGGTAATGATGATTTTCTTATGTTTAGGGCTAAGGAGCCGAAAATGATTTCAATGACTTAAAGCAAATGAAATGATTTTGTATGATTTTATCCAAAATCTTGGATTGATGTACATGTTTTAAAAGTTTATATTGTCGGTTATATTTCACTTTATTCTTATTTAAAATGACAAGGGTCATGAATTGATAAAATTTATTATCGTTTTATATCAAATAATTGGTGCATTATTTTTATAAAGTTTGTCCCAAGAACTTAAGTTAGAGAGAGTCTATGACACTTATTGAGTACTGTTGTGGTGTACTTAGCCCTTAGGGGCCCCCTCCAGGGTCTCGCTTACTTTACATGTTTCAGGATGAGGTATCTTACGTGGCATGAGGTCAAGGCTAGGATGACTCTCTTCCTGAGGTATATGGTTAGGCACCATTCCTAATTCGTGGTAGCTATCATGTTGTTTTCTTAATTTACGCTAGTCAGTTATTAATCCAAGTGTTTAATTCTACTCATTGGTATAGAGGTTCCATAGATAGTTGTGAAAGGTGCTAGTAATGGGGTTGTACACGACATACATAAAAATATATTTATTTCACTTAGTCTTATTGTTATTATCATGAAAGTCGTCATGTGTGATTTCGAATTGGAAAATATTTTATTATTTAATTTGAAAATATATATGATTTTCAAGGAGCTTCCGCAGTTAAATTGATTTTTATGCATATTTGGGTGCATCATATGATTTGGTTCGCTCGGGTCGGATAGTGTGCTGGGTGTCGGTCACGTGGTTTTTGGGTCATGAAAAACTTGGTATCAGAGCACTAGGTTCTAAGTCGAGTCCTAGGAAGTCTATGGAACCGTGTCAAGTAGAGTCCCTCTTATCAGTGTGTTGTCGGCCACACTTATATCGGGGAGCTACAATGACATCTAGGGAGTTTCACTTTCATCTTACTCTAGATCATGTGTTTGTGCCTGAAGTGAGAGTACGTATTCTCGATCGTATTGATTTCCTATTGTGAATGATATATAAGTGACGAGAATAAAGTTCAAGGTTTGAGTTATGATACAAGATGTTTGGGCTAATAGCCAGAAAGTGTCAGATTTGTTCAAAATGGAAAGATGGGTTAAGAATAGTTTGGGACCGATACAGTCAACACATATGACTTTGGTGAATAAGAATTATCAGTCGAAATACTGAGAAATCATGAAAGGAAATAAGGTGATGATGTCAACTAATATTGTCAGGATGGTGTCATGACTTATAGAGAATTTTAATAAAGGATGTGAATAAGGGCACCTATGTTACCCTAGATTTCAATTCAAGATTATTAGTCAAGATGTTGGAGCGACTGTTTACTATGGTAATCACCATTAACGAGTTTAAAAAAGGTACAAAAAAAAATATTGTAAATGAAGATGTTGCATCTTAAATTATCATGACAAGATATGGAGAGATGATATGGATCTAATTGATAAGTGAATGTGAATCTGTCGAGTTTGTGATAAACATAGTATGACTCATAAGAAGTATGGCATGTTAAAACAATGTCAATAATGACCAAAGACACCTTCCCAAAAAAAAAAGAAGAAAAAGAAAAAGACTTTCTTGATCATCCAAAAAGGAAATGTTACAAGACGAGAGAGATGATCCTTAATTATACTAGACATCAGGTTTCCCCTGAGCAGGATAGGTTATCGTCATGATTGTGTCATATGAAATAGACGTGACACACAAGAAATAGAGTGCCACATGTAAGCACGAGTTGAGGATAGACGAAGCATGCCATATGTAAAAGATGGGCATGACAACCTTGAGTCCCTCCAGATGATGAAGGTGATACAAATAAAAGTCAATCTCTAATTATGCATACCAAGATATGCGAGGATAAAGTATGTGAACTTAAATGGGTAAGTGTGAAAATATTAAGGCATGTGATGCACAAAAGGCGTAATCTTGGAGGTTATAAGAAGCAATATAGGTTGTTAGAGAAGAAAAAAAGATAATGACGTGGAATGATAATCTTGATTTTTTTCTAGTCAAGGTATGTCTTATTTTATTCTAGTGAAATAATGAAAAATTGTGAATTTCCAACAATGATCTCAATACAACTCTATATGTGCCCAAAGAGTAGTTAACTTGTGACTGAACAGATTCTTATGATTTAAGAAGAATAAATATTGAAATGGCTCATGGGCTAAATTAAAGTTGTTGGAAAGTTATGCATATAATGTGTACAAGCGTAAGGCTCAAAAACAAAATTGAAAATGGTTATGGTACAGATTTGGAGATTGAGAAGTTACAAGAATTCTAAGACTACATGATACTGTGCCACAAATTCCTAACATGATATGTATGGACGAGGTGAGTGATACCGTGAAGAATGGGAAGATATGCAAGTATATATTGTTTATATGAAACATATAGATGTAAATATGTGGTATTAGCTATGGCCAAAAGAGTTCGCATTATAATGAAGACATGATGGTGGCATAAGTATACATTGTGTATTTCTTACATTTAGCATTGTGAAGATGGTATTTGCTGTGAAAATTTACACAATGATATGTGGATTTAGCCTAAGGGAGTCACACTCGTTCAACTTATTTAAGCATGAGATAAGAGGCGCAAGGTAGTCGTACTTGCTAGAACTATATTACAGCATGATTGAAGGGTAAAATATTAGAAAAAATTTCAACGGTAGAGTGAACATGAAAGAGCAAAGTGCTAACTGTAATGATGTCGTAAGGGCGGATAATAATGGCCCTTAGCAATATATGTTGCAGCTAGTAGTGAAGTGATACTTGGATACGAAAATGAACAAGAAAGTTTCTATGAGTATAACCTATCTATCCTATTGTCAGAATACTAAGCATATCAGCGCAATGATGAAATAAAATTCAAGGTACGATGAAAGATTGAAAAGGTAAACTAAAGATTTCTAATTGGGGAATAAGGAGCCTATAGTAGTGGATGGTCATGTAGATGATCAACGGTAAGTTTCTTATGAGATAACAGCTTAATAAAGACTTCGAGTGATATGTAAGAATTTGAATTGTTTTTACTCTTAAGTGGGGGAGCATCGGGATAGGAGAAGTTCACCTTAAAGGTGATGGTTTTAGAAATAAGATTTCTTATTCACGAGTCGATATGAAGAGGAAATTTTTGGTAACTTCGTGATGAAATGGGTAAAAATATCATAAAGTATTTGTACGGAATTAAAGACTCATTACAAGCAACAGTCAGGATATTCCGCATCAAAGATGTTAAAAATATATGTTTGATATTTAGATATTTAAATGGACACCTCAAATATATTCTTACAACTTAGAGGCATGTGTGATTTGAATTAAATTCAAGTGTTAGCAGGAACGAGGGAGTACTTTGAATTATACGTGGAATTGTATGGAATAAGGGAGTCCTTTTAATATGTGCACACTTCGAACGGAATAAAATAGAAAGGGGTAATGCAATGCTTATTCTTAATGAGAAATCACTCTTATATACCAAAAATGAAGTATGCCGGTAAAAAGCGTGGGTTTAAGAAAGGGCACTAATTTTAAAAGGTGTAAGTGTCATTGTGATAGCATTGATACACGAGTGTTGGAAGCTTACGAGCTATGATAGTATAACTACGGTGCACCCATAAGTAGATAAAATCTTAACTTTTTGTTAGAGAACCATCATAAGGAACTCAATAGAGTTAAGGAGTTGGTTAAAGTTAAGAAATGGAAACTTGAACTCTGGTATTCGAGAATGGATGGCAAAGTAGTATCGTAAAATGGATGAACCTGGAATGAATATTTTTTTTTCATAGAGCAAACTTGCAAGAAATTATTAGTTATCAAGTTGGAATCTTCGAGAACTCCAAAGTCACGAGTGAAAGTGGGGTACTAATTGTTATATGATGGATGAATCTAGGAAAAATATCTTATTAGTCTTTGGAAGGAACAGAAGAACATTCCAGAATAATATTAACAATTATAGGACATCAAGAGTCCTAAGTGGAAAAACAAAATCATGTCTGGAAGCAATAATCGTGAAAGACAACATATTTATTTGAAAGTATTGTTTATGAAAAAAAAATTCCAAGGCTACGAGTCGGAATGAATAAGTTTTGCAAATATTAAGTGGGCAGTATAATTTCGATCTCATAAAGTATGAGATATTACCTTGAGCAAGCTAAGAAATTAAGGGAGGATGAAAATCAGTTATTCTTTATCTAAAAAAAAAATTCTTTTTAAGGAAGTTCAATCACAGAGAGATTTTTGGTTTATTTGAAGATACTTCTCAGGTACAACTTGGTGTATGGATGATTAAAGAAAATGCATGCATGTATAATAGTGATATAGGAGTTGTGTATAGTATCTATTATTGATATTAAATGGTATTCATATACGTACAAGTTAAAAGTTTTAAATATTTATATTTGATGCACTTATGGTATATGTACGGCTCAGTCGGGTCAATATGGTATATTATATTGTGTATTGTTGGTTGTTAAGCGATATTGTTATTGGTGCCCGTGTGGGGGCTTTTTCTGGACAGATTAAAGTTTTTGGATAGTCCTAATAATAGTGGAAACTCTGCCGATATTTTTAAGAATTTATAGAGATAGCTAAATTTTGAGGGCTATAAGTAAGTTGAGATTTTGGAAAGGAAGTATAAGACCCATGAAGTCATAGGTGCCTATGCATAATGGTTGGAGGCAAAAGGATGATAACTCTCTGCTTAGAAGTGATTTGTAAAACAGTCGAGGACGAATATTCTTAAGTGGAGCACCCCCGAAAATTTCAAAGTACCTAAGCGCTATAAGAAAGTTGATGTGTGCTGATTACATTATTTTGTGTGCAGATGAGAAATATTAATATGATGAATATGATTGGATATGATAATAAGTGTACGAGGCATATTATAAGTGATGTGGGGTCTAGGGAGAGCTCTAAGTCTAAGTCAAGTTGGAAATTACGTGATAGACTAAAGTTCCAAATCGGTAGCACAAGACCTAACTTTGTGTGTGTGTGTGTGTGTGTGTGTGTGTATATATATATATAAGGGGTTATGTGCTGGACAACCTATCAAATGAAATATCTTTGAGCCTAATTTCTAATGCTTCAAACCATCTGTCATTTGGACACTCCTACAAGAAGTTATGATCAAATTACCAAAGGCTGGCAATAAAGTACTGCCTTAGCGTCTGGGTCCGCGTCCAGGCTTCGAAGAGGAGTGAGGTGGGGATGCGAAGCATCCGAGGCTGCATCTGAAATCCAGAAATCTGGGCCTATAAATGCAAAATAGGGAGAAGAGAGTATTTTGTGTATTGGGGGTTGGGGTTCTTGAGGTGAAGAGATGATTTTGAGCTCAAATCAAGTCCAATCAACTAAGGTAAGTTGTTAATGATGTTTTGAGTTGATTCTTACTCAATATACATGAGTTCTAACATCGTTCTTACATCCAAATACTAGATTTCATCATCAAATCCTAAAGAACACAAAAATCACAAAAGTTGTGATTTTTAAAGATTGATCTACTAGAGGTAATTCCAATGCTTCAAACTTAATTATTATGAGTAGTTAGAAGTATTTGAAGCATTTGTTAGAAGTTTTAATGGTTGAAAATGGAATTATAAAACTCTAGTTCATGACATGAATAGTACTTTTGAGAAAATAAAAGGGAAGATGAATAGTAATCTTGTTGATGAAATTTATGAATACAATGAACCTATGAAACTATTTGTTAGCAAAAGATGGAAGTGATCAACTAAGTAATCACCCGAATTGTATAATTTACAAGTGTTGATTATGGAAGACGATGAGTAGTAACTTGGTGGCAATGGACAATTAATGTAGTATCATTAATGAATTCGAATGGGTATTAAAACATAAGAATGAAGTTGAATGGTCTAGCATGTAAAACTATTTGGCGAATTGAGTTGTTAAGGGCTTGACGCCAACTTATGAGCCATATATGGATGTTGATCAATATCTTAGGTCATATTTTGACGTAATTAGGATATCAAATTGTAGATATCGACTTGTTGGTAATGTTGAGCATTTTAATCAACATTGGAATGATGGAGGATGATTGAAAGCTTGTGAATGTTAATAAAGGGAAAGCGAGGCAAGTTGATTAAAACTTACTCTTCTTGAGGTACTTTCTCTAAAAATATGTTTCGAGTTAATACTTAAGCTGTTTGCAAATGTGCTTTCGTGCTTAGGGGGACAAACAAGTACGGATGTCACCATGTATTAAGATATTATGTTACATCATGCTGTTTTATAAAATTTTATTTTAAATCTTATTAGCAAAATGGCACTCAAGGTAAATGTAATAAGTTTTTATCAAAACTTACGTATTGACAAGAGTATACATATTTGATTGCTAAAGATAAGTTTTCATGGAAAGCATTTCTTTTGGAAATTGATGAGGAGAATAACACTTGTGGTATCTTTTAAAGATTGATGTTAAATTGCTAAAGGCTTTAGAATGTAAAAATGTTATTTATTTAAATTTTTTTCAAATGATTTTAGATTTTCTACAAATGCTAGGATTTGAAAAAAATAGATCCTTTGAGGCTACTGTGCTATGAATCTATTTTTGAAGTATCAAATATTTTGGGAGTTACTTGTGTTCACCGAGATTGGCTTCGGATATATCGTGTTCGTTGTCATGAAACTATACGTGCCAGTGTAGGCATAGATGGCCACTTTGTGGTATAGACTACGGCAGAGTGCTCTCCCTCGAGAGGGTACTATTTTGTGCTATTATTAGCATGGCCGAGTCGATTCGTACGGCACTATGATGAGACGACCTGAGCAAGTAGGGTATATGATATTTGTCGCTAGGTACATAACCTAGTTGACCTTCTTATGTCGGTGAAGGTATAGTACTCCCAGTGAAAGGTAATGATGATTTTCTTATGTTTAGGGCTAAGGAGCTGAAAGTGATTTCAATGACTTAAAGCAAACGAAATGATTTTGTATGATTTTATCCAAAATCTTGGATTGATGTAAATGTTTTAAAAGTTTATATTGTCGGTTATATTTCACTTGATTCTTATTTAAAATGACAAGGGTCGTGAATTGATAAAATTTATTATCGTTTTATATCAAATATAGGTGCATTATTTTTATAAAGTTTGTCCCAAGAACTTAAGTTAGAGAGAGTCTATGACACTTATTGAGTACCGCTGTGGTGTACTTAGCCCTTAGGGGCCCCTCCAGGGTCCAGCTTACTTTACATGTTTCAGGATGAGGTATGATACGTGGCATGCGGTCAAGGCTAGGATGACTCTCTTCCTGAGGTATATGGTGAGGCACCACTCCTATTTCGTGGTAGCTATCATGTTATTTTCTTAACTTACATTTGTCGGGTATTAACCCAAGTGTTTAATTCTACTCTTTGGTATGGTGGCTCCATAGACAGTTGTGAAAGGTTGTAGTAACGGGGTTGTACACGACATACATAAATATATATTTATTTTACTTAGTCTCATTGTTATTATCCTGAAAGGCGTCATGCGTGATTTCGAATTGAAAAATATTTTATTATTTAATTTGAAAATGTATATGATTTTCAAGGAGCTTCCGAAGTTAAATTGGTTTTCATGCATATTTGGGTGCATCATATGATTTGGTTCGCTCGGGTCAGGTAGTGTGCTGGTGCCAGTCACGAGGTTTTGGGTCGTGACAAACTTGATAAGGCGAAATGTAGCACTTATTCATCAAATTCTTTGCCCGAATTACTCTTGATATTTTCTCCCCTTAGTCATAACTTATCCACCAACGTACCGATAGCCAAAAATTGCGAAGGCACATAACCACGTGAGCCAATCATCAACGGTAGGCTCCCCCATTTAGCTTTAAGCCACAATCACATAAATCAAGGAACCACAATAACTTCTCCGTCTAGGTACCATGATCTCACACTGTTATTCAGCCAAATTTCTCAAATGCTCTTGTTGTACTAATTATAACACATCCCAAATTATTAGTCCTAAGTGCACACTCGACTTTATAGCAGCCGCGCCATCTTCCTCAGTTGACCCAGACCTATGTTGCCGTACATGCCTCATGTTGGATAGAAAGTAGAAGAACTTTATTAGAAATCACGCGATCCCTACCCTTCTCACAGGAGATAGCTCACATGTGTAACCTCATATCGACATCCCCCAACGACATTGCCATAGTTACATCCATCATGAAATCAATTAATCTCCTTGGGTCCACACTCATCTGGCAGCCGTAAGAATCCATTTATTCATTAACATCAACCGAAGGTCCAACAATATATTTAAAACTCTAAGCCATATTGCATCCCAAAATGATAATCAAATATTCACATCTGTCTACATTCCAAGCAAACTCTGTTCCGTCGTATTCAAACTTCTTAAGTATAGAATCCACCATCTCAAACGGAATACATAGACTTAGTCTTCTGCCCACCATGTTTCCTTCTCATCCTTTGCTGCTAAAAATTGTGCCTCAAATTATGATCCATCTCAGTAGCGTATGACAAATAAAATACCACAACCTCCGTGCCTCCTCGAGGATCATCTCCCTCGAACCCTCGACAATGGAAGAACCGATTCGACCCTAAGGTCGCCACCTACCACCATCTCTGATAATCGCTTCTTAGGTACCATTTCACAACACTGTGCCCCAAAGGCAAACAAATGAATACCATTATACCGATGAGCCTTAATGCGTCCAGACAAGGACGACGATAGCCACAACACCAAACAAGAATCCCACCAAGTTCGGAGATATAAAATCTCACCACCCCGTTAACCAAAACCTGAACATCAGTAGCCCAAATGCTTCTTCAGTGCTGGAACGAATACCATACTTTCCAGCCGTGGACCGAATAATCCTCCTCCTGAATCACTCACTACCGCAGTACATTAGCAAGCACCCTACCATTCACACCCACACTATGCGATAACAACACATGATCACCACAGTATGATGTGTATAACCTTGAAACCATGGGCAACACTAACATTGGGATGAAATGACAGATCACCCCTCCACAAGGCGATGATAATAGTCTGCCCGCATACACAGGGAAAAACATCCTGCACCACATATGTAGCATCTCCACAACTCCTCGATGCCCAACTGATGACAAGTACTCAACATCGCGTATGAATAAGTAGGAAGGAACTGAAGGCACAATCTTCAACAAATCAAATCGCACAACAAGGAATCAAGAAAGGGAAGTTCTCCTAACAGTCTTGTAGCCTCTCGAAGATGAGTACAGACGTCTCCATACCGACCGCAAGACTCTACTAGACATGCTCATGACTCGTGAGACCTAACTGAACCTAGCGCTATGATACCAAGCAGTCACAACCCAAAATCCACTATAGACCGTGATGGCGCCCAACGTCGCCGTAAGGCAAGCCAACAGTGAACTATTTAAATAATTATTCATTTTATTACATTTGAAATCATAAGTTTTATTAAATAAAGAAATCCTTGCATTTAAAAATCATGGGTACATACAATATTAGTAAGATATAAAATAAAAAGGTGACAATATGCAAAATCATTAATATCTACTAGAATATCCCAAAACCGGGTGTGACAAGTGCATGAGTATCTACTAGGAAATATAATAATAATACAACATTTGTCTGGAATATAAGATAGACAGGATAAAGTAAATAAATATGATGGAAACTCTATGTACTGCAGATCGTAACATGAAATACACCTCACCATGAAGTCCCCTCAGCAAATGCGCCTACAGGCCCAAATGACCATCAGAAATATACCTGCACAATAAGTGCAGAAGTGTAGCATGAGTATATAATCAACGGGTACCCACTAAGTTTCTAACCTAACTCCGGTGAAGTAGTGACGAGAGGTCGATATCGACACTTTCTAGTGGTCCAATAATAAAATACAGGAATTTTGAATAAGCATGAAATACAACACTATCAATAGAAAAAGAAACAATGGTTATATGATCCTTTAACAAATTATCATTTGAAAAATCACAAAATACCACATGTCATATCATCAAATAAGAACCATTAAGTTAATATCCCATCTCCATCCATAAAGGAAATATCATATAATTTCCAAGCCTAATCAAAAGGGTAATCTCATGGATATTTAGACTCCTAGCGATTTCACGCACGAATTATGCTGAGATCGTACGGCCCAATCCAGAATAGTGTATAAACTGTCAAGGGTCGACCGGCGCGAACCATAGATGCATCTCAATATACTACCGAGGCATTCAGCCCGATCCAGAGGAAAGGAAGAAACTTATCGAATTGCGGGCCACGTGTTTGCAACACAAGAACAGGAGCATAAAGTAAACATGACTTTTACTATCTATCAAATATCTCGCCAAACAACTCAAGGTGATACAGATCGGCCTAACATAGTCCCAAATCAAAGTTCACTTATAAATTCAAGTATTTAAACTAGCAAATTGAGTTCAAATAATTCAAATATTACATGATAAAGTTCTAAGTCTACCCGGATATAAACATGCTTTTAGCTACGTACGGATGATCGCGTCCAAATACATACCTCTAAACAAGGTATGAAACGATCGACTGCAATTATAGTAACCCAACGACGAATCGGGGTAGAACCCACAAGGAGCTAGATTGGAGTTAAGGGTATATATTCTAATGCGTGAAATTGAATTATCTTAATTTGCACTTCCACAAAAAGGACTTTGTTTCTATTTCTGATTTTACACTAAAGTTTGCACAATAAAGAAATAAGACTAGAATAATAATTTTTGATATTTTTTAAATTGATAAAAAGCATAGGGTTGTGACCATTACCTACGTGTTTGCCTAATGGGATAAAAACCTTAATGCTTGTTTTGTTGATCGGGGTTTATTATAGTTATCAATTCTCAATTACCCACTCAATACCTCTCGGTCAAAGAATAATTTTGCCCAATTTGGCTTTCTTAATACCAAATGGGTATCACAAAATATAGTTGATAGAAGCTCAAGTCGGGTTATTACTATCTCTAGGTTGAACCCTTTAATTGGGTTAATCAATCTCTCGATTGACCCAATTCCTTGTTAGCTAAGTTTCCCTAGACTAAGTCTCTCTTTCTCAAGTAGAGACTAAGCAAAATAGGCATGAACTAATATTTGCAACCATTAATTCCACAAATTAAAGCATGAACTAGGCTAAATAATAAACACTCAATCATAAACAAGCACTAATTCAGTTATGCATAAGGTTAACACACTAGGGTTGGGTCACAACCGTGGTAAAAATTTAGCTACTCATGCTTGGGTTGAAAGAAAAAGAAGAAGAAAGATTAATTAAAATCACAATGTAAACTCAAAATGATAAAATCTATTGTAAATTACACTGAAATAAAGAAAACTTTCAAAAGAGGCAAAGAAAAACGGATACAGAACTTGCTGTTGTCAAAACTTGACCTAATTTTGTGAAACTCATCTATGTATACATGGCTGAAAATTTCGGGTAAAAATGCCTTTTGGGAGGTTCTGTGGCCGCACAATTCCATTTGCGGTCCGCATAATTTTTCATTTGGCAGGAGCTGGGATTCTGCGGTCGCAAGAGAATATTTCTGCAGTCCCCAGATTTAGTACTACGGCCGCTAGGCACTCTTCTGCAGTCCGCAATAGTAAGATTGCGGCCACAAGACAATCTTCTGTGGCTCTGGATTTGGTCTTTTTGTCATCTCTCTGATCTTGGTCTCAAGCCCTTCTTTTGCGGCCGCACAATTCATGTGCCGTCTGCAATTTGCTAAAAAGTATGCTGAGTATTCCTTTGTTATTTGCAGTCGCAGATGGAATTCTGCGAACCGCAATTCCTTCTGCGGCCACAGAATTCCTTCTGTGAGCCGCACTTTGTATGCATCTGTGCCCTTTTGTTGCCTTGTGCTCAGACTACTCCTCTTTGAGCTGGATTTCATCTAGGGAGTCCAACTTCCAACATTCCTGTAATTTTGCACATTTCATTAGTTTTGAGAACGCAATTTAATGCTTTTAAACTAAAACAAAAGCTAAAAGGCGCTAATAAGTAGTCAAAATCCCTACTTATCAACTCCCTCAAACTTAAGTCTTTGCTTGTCCTCAAGCAAAAAAAATAGTTCCCACCTCCACAAGTTAGGGGTCATTTCAGCTAGTCGAAAGTGAGCCATTCACACATCAGTTGGGACCACCAATTACCCACAGTACTTATGTATCATCAACAAGGCGACAAGTTAAACATTTATGCACATATAGTTCTAGTGTGACACTTGAGCATCAAGAGTTGATTTTACTCATCAAGGAAGCTCGCTCTCTCATATAGGTCAAAGTGGATCCCAAACTCCTTCTCCTCTACTCTCCATTTGCCTAGCTCACTTAAGAATTTTAGCACTCAGTCCAAAGATTTATGAAAGGTTCACTCATCTCTCTCAAGAGAATGTCGCAAGTACAGATTCAAGTACCGTAGGCTTGCCCCTCATGTAGATCGCCACTAATGTAAGCTTGCTCGGCTTGAAATCAAGTAGCGCTTTTTTCGGGATGTAATGAAAGCTTTTTGATTAGGATTGGATACACTATGGTTGAGTAGGTTCACCTTTCCTTAAGCACTCCATTTTTTATTCTCGGCTCATGCTTTGCCGCTTCTTCGAGGCACTTTCTTTTCCTTGGGAAACTAGAGAGACTTAACATCACTCTTTCTTGATCATGACATTCATTTTCTCCCTCTTTTATTTCCCCATGTTTTGGATCATTACCTTTCTTTGAATCCCTTCAACTCTTCCACTTATTCACTTTTTTGCATTTTTCCTTTTGTTCTTTTCTTTTCTTGCCCTTTCCTTCTCATCATTTCTTTTCTCTTTTTGTGCCTTAATACCTCTTTCAAGCTCCTTGTCTCTCCCCCAAACTTATATTTTTAGCCAATTTTTTCACTAGAGTGTTAAGGAAAGCTCGGGTGCCAAAAGAGGGTCACGACAAAACGGGTAAAGGCTTGTAACATGGTTATCAAATAAGAAAGGCTCGAGGTTCAAATGGGTTGAATAGGGATAACAACATTGGTAGGCAATGGAAAATTCAAGCGGGCCAAGGAAAGCCTACAATCACTTCTCAAGCCAAGCAAAACTTAAGATTTCACCTTGAAACACACTCGGGGCAAGTTCTAGACCTTGTGCACCGGTACCTGGATTAGCGACAAAGCATCTCACGCCTCACGCAACTGGATTGTTAAAGAGGATAGAGTCGAGAGCCCACAATGACCACATTCAAGATTGAAAATCACTATGGTTCGATTAAACCACTCGATGATTGCCTAAGTCAACACAAGAGTCACAAAGCCACCAACTAGAGCTATTTCTTTCCAAAACCTTGTTTTTAACTATAAGCATGAAGTTAAGTGTGTTGTTACCAAGTGAAGCATATTTGACTCTTCGTGCATGACTTAATTAGGTCTTTTATTCATTACTACTACTATTATTACCTAAATACAAAAATAGACTCAGTCCCTTAAGAAGGTTGTCATGCCATCCATCGTTGGAAAGAGTCACCCGGTTCACACAATAAACTACCTTTGGAAAGAACTGTGGCATTAAGAAAACCGAAAGCTTATTATCTACTAAAACATAAAAAGAAGCTACTAAATCAAGAAGAAGCTACTAATTCAAAAAGAAGCTAATCACTTAAACACTAAGTAATAGAAAACAAACATAAAGAAGCTACAAAGAAAAAACTATTGAAAGCCTAACGAATATACACAATGGAGGAGAAGGAGAAGATTTATACATAGTGAGAGAAGAAGAGAGAATATATACAGAATAAGGAAAGAGAAGAAAAATAATGTCAGGTTATTACAAACCAATTGTCTTAGAATCATCAAATAGGATCAAATAAACTCCATTTCCCTGAATAAAAATAAGCATTGTCCCTAATGCTTAAAAAATAAGAGTAACGGAAGGGTAAGAGTGAAGAAGAACTCCCTAGGGCTCCTTGGACATCTCGGTGCCCACAACAATGTCACCGCCCTCAGTCTCGTCCAACTGGATCTCATCATCTTCAACTCTGGGAGTGACTGGGTTGGTAAACATCTGATGTAGTGCCTCGGCAGTGTCGGCAGCAAAGTCTGGCTCCTCAGACTGGCCAGCTGGTGCCACCAGTGCTGTAGGATCTGGGCTTGGATGGTGTGGGTCAATTAGCATGTCAAATGGAATATCTCCGGCTACATCAAGCTTGGTAACCTGTCTCCGGAGCTTGTCCACTGACTTCTTGGAGTCTTGGGACTTTCTCATCTTTTTTACTTCGTTGCGTAGCTCTTCGATCACTGACCCGTGCTGTAACAAAAGTAGCCATGATTGTGTTCTGATTCTCCCGGAGCTTCTTCAATGTCTCTTCCACTGATGGGGGCATCTGAGGTGCCAGAATAGAAGAATGTGCTACAACAGTACTGGATAAGTCAGACATCTTTCCAGTGGCTGTTTGTATCCAATTGTTGAGGCTCGCAAATATTTGGGAGACTCGCAACGCAGAGAGTGGAGCAGTAGGCATGGGTACCGGCTTCAAAGCCAAGGTGAAACCTGTGACAGAGACTGCTGCAGGAACTGAGGATGGTGGTGGAGGCATAGCTGCGGGACTAGATGAAGGCTCGGCCGAAGTGGATGGAATATCAACTGCCTCTGCAACTACCACCGATAGCTCATCAGACTGGCCTGTGGTGGTAGACGACTGACCCTTTCTCTTAGGGTTGTGTGCATCCATCAATGAGTACCATGAGAACGGCTTCTTCGCCCACACCTTTGTATCAAAGTCCGTTAGCTCTACCCTCGCATCCGTGAGATACTCTGTAATGGTTTCTTCGCCCGCACCTTTGTATCAAAGTCCCTCGGCTCTACCCTCGCATCCGTGAGATACTCTGTAATGGTGTTGGGATATGGGTAGGATGTGTCAGCTTGTCGGGCGACCACAGAGATGTTGGCCGACATCGTGGCACCCACATTGATAGGGTACCCGGTCATGATGGAAGAAACTAGAACAACTGGAGGGATCGGAAGATATGTCTTGTTCTGACACGGGTCTAGTCTGCTGCATATAAAGGTTTGCCACCCCTTTGCCTCAAAGCTCAGCGTACTCCATAGAAACCCCTGTTGTGATCCGTGGTGGTGGTGGCCCAGGAGTTGCTAGAATCTCTGCTAGCCAAGGACGAGCTACATCCTCAAGTGCACATTTGTCCAAGTACTCTGTAGGCTCGATATCATTAAAACCCAAGCAAGTGTTCAATGTGTGTTGATCAAATCGCACCTTGAGGTTCCTCACTTTAGTCACCTTTGTCCTTTTCTTGATATGAGCCACATTGTGGTAGAATTCCCGGACAAGGAACTCCTTCGCATCCACCACGCTCTAGGTAAACCACATCCACCCTTTGCGTTCTCGAAACTGCCTCAAAACTGCAGGGTTATAATTTTCTAGATCTTTCAACTAAAATTATCACTCAAGAGTGAGCGACCTCACTAGCCACCATTCACGAAAGCAGGAGAAAACAGCCTAACTAACAAACCAGTCCTCCCACACCTCTTTCTTATTCGACCGCTCAAGGCCAGCAACTATAGCATCTCCCCCTATGCCATCATCAGGGATGTCTTGAACTGATGTCTCTAGTGCCTCAGGGGAAGGTGTGGTAGATGGCTTAGAAGCCTGACTAGCACTTTTCGAGCCCTCGGATGTGCTATGAGATGTGGATGACTCGTCCGTTAGTTGATACCTCTCTGGCGGCCTTGACTGGACAGTCGGCTGCTCATGTACAGAGGCTGAGTTGCCCTCTGATGCTTCCTTAGATGGGGAATAAGAACTGGTCTCAAAAAGGTCTGCACCTCTCCTTCTGCCGGCTACTGTTTTCTTTCTGATTTCAAGATGTTGGGCACTAGGTAGGGGTCTCTTCCCTCGTCCCCGAGAAGGGTCACCCCTTCCTTTCGAAGTGTCGCCTCTGCCTCTAGATCGAACCATTTTCTGTACCAAGCAAAGATTATTTTTAGTTCCAATTCAAGTTCAGACAAAGAATGAATGTAAGGACACACCAAAAGATACAGTGAGAGACACAGTTGAAACATGCTTGCAGGGTAGGGATTTGCGGTCCCCGCATAATGGACCTTGCGGACCGCACAATTCTCTTTTGCGGCCGTAGAATTGGATTACGGTCTGCATATTTTTCATTGCGGCCCGCAACTCAGATACCACAAATATGCCAACTCTCTGATTAACGGAGAATTGGCTATTTTACGACCGCAACTTATTTTTTGCGGTCTGCACAAATTTCCTTGTAGTAGCACATGTCACCAATTTATCAACTCTTTAAAGACAGTAAAATAGCAGTTGTGCGGCCGCAATGGAAATTCTGCGGTCTTCATATTTCTCCTTGCAACCGCAGACTCATGCTTAACTAAGATTACCCTAGACTCTTCTTCTGCGGACTGAGCAATTTCTTGTGCGGCCACAGATTTCAAACAATGATGAACAAGCAGTAAGTTTGTTTAGGGCTTGCAACTTTTGCAAAATTTTGACATGGAAACAACATATAAGCATAAAAATCTATTGACCCATTCCCCCTAGAGCATTTTCTGATCTACCCACTACAGATTTACCCAACATGGTTGTTCAATTAGATTCAACAGATAAATGGTCTAAATTTTTACTAAAAATCTTAAAATTAAAAGAAATTAACAAGATTATGAAGCATACCAGATATGAATGAGTGCAAAAGATGAGTAATCAACAGTTGCTAGGCATGTGGGCAGATTATTTAAGAAGAAGTTTCAAATTGGTGCAAGTTGTAAGCTTAGAGAGGGAAAAAAGGAATAGTGCCTTAGCCTCTCTATTTATACTTAACAATTTTTTTTTCCAAGGGAAAGAGAAGTGAGTGCGGCCGCAGAATTCCAATTGCGGACCGCACTTTGTTACTTGGGGGATTTAGTTGCCCTTCCGTTTTGCGGTCCGCAAAATTATGTTTGCGGCCATAGATTGTTGCGGACTGCAAAATTTGTGTTGCGGCTTCAGATCGGCCCTTTTTCTGACAAGCAAACTTTAGAGAGATATCACTTTCCACCTTCAATTTGTACAGTCCGCAATTTAATTGTGCAGTGCAGAGCACCTTTTTGCTTCAGCAACTAAAATTGTGCGGTCCGCATAATGCAATCGCAGACCGCAATTCCTTCCACACTTAACAAGAGTTTGGGCACAATTCCTGTAAAGCAAACTCATCCCTGCATCATACTTCAAATCAAGTTAGCACAAAAATAACTCCTAACTACAAAAGAAACAACAAAAAGAAAAACACATGGGTTGCCTCCCAAGAAGCGCCTGATTTAACGTCACGGCACGATGTAGATTACCATCATTTGAAATGAATCACCGCCACGATGTGGCCATTACCAACTTTTCCCAAATAGTGCTTCACTTGGTGACTATTGACTCGGAATACCTTATTGTTTTTGTTCTTCAAGTCCAATGCACCAAAAGGTGTCATACCCACAATTTCAAAGGGACCATTCCATTTAGACTTTAGCTTTCAGGGAAACATCCTCAATCGTGAGTTGAACAACAATACAAGTCACCCACCTTGAACTCTTTGTTCCCAATGTATTTGTCATGAAGATATTTCATATTTTCTTTGTACAAGGACGAACTTGTATAAGCATAGTACTGGAACTCATCAATTCATTCAAATGTGCAACCCTCAAGTTAGCGGCTACATCCCAATCAAGATTCAACTTCTTTAGAGCCAACATGGCTTTGTGCTCAAGTTCCACCAGAAGATAACAAGCTTTGCCAAACACTAACCGGTATGCAGACATTCCGATAGGAGTTTTGAAAGCATTCCGATAAGACCATAATGCATTACCAAGCTTCTTTGACCAATCCGTCCGGTTAGCATTTACCGTTTTGGACAACATACTCTTTATCTCCCGGTTGGAGGCTTCCACTTGACCGCTAGCTCGTGAATGATAGGGAGTCGTAAGTTTATGAGTAACACCATACTTGCTAAATAAAGTGTCAAAAACGTTGTTGCAAAAATGCGACCTCCCATCGCTTATGATAGCCCGCGTAGTACCAAACCTTGTGAAAATATTCTTCTTCAACCGTTGTTGGGTAGAGAAATGGCCTCAACCCACTTAGACACATAATCAACCGCGACCAAGACGTAGGTGTTTCCAAAAGAACTCACAAAAGGACCCATGAAGTCAATACCCCACACATCAAAGATATCAATCTCCAAAATGGCAGTGAGAGGCATTTCATTCTTCTTCGAGATTCCATCGGCCTGTTGACAATCATCACATCTTTTCACTAAATCACTTGCATCCTTGTAAAGAGTGCGCTAACAGAAACCGCCAACTTAGCACTTTAGCCTCCGTTCTTGCTCCACCATAGTGACCACTATATGGCGAAGAATGACAAGCCCCAAGAATATCACTTTGCTCTTCTTCTGGTACACATCTTCTAATTACCCCATACGTACAAATCCGGAAAAGGTATGACTCGTCCCAATAATAATCTTGACAATCCCGTTTGAGCTTCTTCCTTTGATTTGAAGAGAAGTCATCCGGGATAATTTCACACACAAGGAAGTTTGCTAGATCTGCGAACCATGGAACCTCCTTCATTGAAATAGCCAAGAGTTGCTCATTGGGGAAAGAGTCATTAATTTCAAGGCCATCATGCGGCCTCCCCTCCTCCTCCAAATGAGGCAAGTGGTCCGCCATTTGATTTTCACTCCCTCTTCGATCTTGGATGTCAATATCAAATTCCTGCAATAAAAGCACCCATCTCATCATCGGAGCTTTGGAATCTTTCTTGCTCATAAGATAACGAAGTTCCGCATGATCCGTGTGGACAATAACTTTTGCACCCATCAAGTACGGGCGTAACTTCTCAATTGCAAACATAATGGCAAGGAGCTCTTTCTCCATAATGGTGTAGTTGACTTGGGCACCATTCATAGTCTTACTAGCATAGTAGAACGGATGAAAAATCTTGTTGATGCATTGCCCCAAAATAGCTCCAACCGCTACGTTACTAGCATCGCCACATGAGCTCAAAAGGGATACTCTAATTAGGAAACTTTAACAATTCAAAGGCTCTCATTGAGTCATCATTGAATTGAAACTTAGCATCTTTCTCTAAAAGCTTGCACAATAAGAAACTCTGCGCGCCTTTCACCGGAGTTGGAGGTGGAAGTTTAGAAATAACGTCAATCTTTGCCTTGTCGACTTCAGTGCAATTCTTTGAGATCTTGTGGCCAAGGACAATGCCTTCCTCGACCATGAAATGACATTTCTCCCAATTTAGCACCAAATTCGTTTCTTCACATCTTGCCAATACTTTATCCAAATTTGCCAAGCCATCATCAAAGGAATCCCCAACCACCGAGAAATCATCCATGAAAACTTCAAGGTAGTCCTCCACCATGTCTGTGAAGATAGCCATCATACACCTTTGAAAAGTTGCCGGTGCATTATATAATCCAAATGGCATCCGCTTGAATATGAAAGTACCATAGGGACATATAAATTTGTTTTCTCTTGATCTTCTGGAGCAATAAGGATTTGGTAGTAGCCTGAATATCCATCTAGAAAGAAATATAAAGCATGGCCGACCAACCTATCATGCATTTAGTCAAGGAAGGGAAGTGGAAAATGATCCTTCCTTGTGAATTTGTTGAGCTTGCGATAGTCAATACACATTCTCCACCCGGTCACCGTTCTTGTGAGAATCAACTCATTCTTGTCACTGGTGACCACCATCATGCCCCCTTTCTTTGGGACACATTGCACTAGAGAAGTCTACGAACTATCAGAAATGGGGTAGACAACCCCAGCACCAATCACTTGATAATCTCCTTTTTGACCACTTCTTGCATAGCCTCATTGAATCTTCTTTGATGTTTAATAGATGGTTTGGCGTCTTCCTCCAAGTTGATCTTGTGCATGAAAAATGTGGGGCTTATTCCCCGAATATCTGCCAATGTCCATCCAAGTAGCCTTCTTCATCTTATGTAGCACCACCAATATAGAGTCAACTAGCACGTTAGTCAAACAAGAGGAAAGAAAAACCGGTAAAGTAGAACAAGGGCCAAGAAATTCATATCGAAAATGTGGAGGTAATGGCTTCAACTCCAAGGTCGGAGGCACTTCAATTGAAGGCTTTGTAGGAGGAGTTTTCCTATTTTCAAGATCCAAGGAGAGGTTCCGGGGTGCATAGTTGTACGACCCCACTCCTTGCAAATAATTCATACATTCCATGAAGCCATCCATCTCGTCATCATCAAATTTGAGCAATACGGCCTCCAACATATCACCCACATTGATCGTGGCACTTGTATCATCAACAATCACATCGGTCACCAAGTCCACAAAAGAACACACTTCATTGCAATTTGGTTGTCGCATAGATTTGCACACGTGGAATACCACCTTTACATCACCCACTCGGAAAGTGAGTTCTCCAACTTCCACATCAACAAGAGCCTTCCCTATAGCAAGGAAAGGTCTTCCAAGAATAATCGGCACCTCATAGTCCACTGCACAATCAAGAATGACAAAATTCGCCAAAAGAATGAATTTATCAACACGAACCAATACATCTTCAATCACTCCCAAGGGTCTCTTCATGGTACGATCGGCCATTTGTAGTCTCATAGATGTGGGTCTTGGTTTCCCAATTCCCAAGGTCTTGAAAACCGAATAGGGTATCAAATAGATACTTTCGCCAAATCACAAAGAGCTTTAGCAAACTCGGCACTTCCAATAGTACAAGGGATTGTGAAAGCACCGGGATCTTCCAATTTAGGAACCATTTAATGCACAATTGCACTCACTTGATGAGTGACTTTGATAGTTTCAAAATTCATCGACCACTTCTTTGTTACCAAATCCTTCATAAACTTTGCATAACCGGGAATTTATTCCAAGGCTTCAGCTAATGGCACATTGATCGAGAGACTCTTCATCATGTCAATGAACTTTTTGAATTAATTCTCACTATTTTGCTTGGCAAGCCTTTGAGGATATTGAGGAGGCTTAGGCAATGGTGCCTTAGCCTTTTGCACTACTGATTCCGGTATGTCAGTAATGTGATCCCTAGACAGGTTCACTTCCTCTTGAGTCTCTTCCACATTGTCATCAATATCAATCTAAAACTCATCATTTGATTGCATCACATTGCTCGGGACCTCTTCTTCTTGTACCACTTGCTCATCATCCTCAAGTTGCCTTTGACTTGAGGTGGGTGCATTCCCACCTCTTCCACTTCTTGTAGTAACGGCCATGGCATGCATTGTGTTGTTCCCACCCTTTGGGTTCACCACCGTGTCACTTGGTAGTGCCCCCTTAGGACGGGAATTTAGAGCTTGAGAGATTTGCCCTGTTTGAACTTCTAAGTTGCGGATCGATATGTTGTGTGAGACAAGTTGGGCATCGGAATCGACATTCTTTTCCATCATTTGCTTGACCATGTTCTCAATACGCCCCAATTCATTGTTGGAAGAACTAGGACCATGGGAAGGATAAGGAGGCAGGTTGATCGGTTGTTGATACATCAGGGGCCTTTGAAAACCCGACCCTCGGTTGCCTTGATTATTGTTCCATCCACATTGATTGTTACCTCCCTAATTACCTTGATTATTTCCATTCCAATTTCCTTGATTGTTGTTGTTATGCCAATTCCCTTGTTTGTTTCCACCCCTCCAATTACCTTGGTTTTTAGAATACCAATTGCCTTGATTGTTTTGAGGTCTCCATTGTTGTTGATTTGGGCCTAGGAAATTTTTTCGTTGCCTTTGAAAGTTGTTCACATATTGCACCTCCTCTTCTTGGTCATTGTAAAAATTATCTTGATCAAACCCACTATCTTCTTGCACAAAATTGTCCATTTGTTGTTGCACTTGTGGATCCTTGGTTTTCCGTTTGTTCACCATCATGGTAGTAGTCAATTTAGCTATGGCTTGCCCATGGTCATGCAACTCTTTGTGGTAGTGAATCACATTGGGATCACCTTGTGGAATATTAGCCCGAGATTGCCATGCCGATGATGTGTCCGCCATTTCATCTAAGATCTCACACGCCTCCGCAAAAGGCGTAGTCATGAAGTTCCCACCGGCAAGTTAATTAACTACACATTGGTTGGTTATGTTGATCCCACAATAGAAAGTTTTTTGAATCATGTTCTCTGCCATATCGTTGTTGGGACATTCTTTAACCATTGTTCTCTATCACTCTCGTATCTCGTGTAGTGGTTCATTGGGCTCTAGCTTAAATGCTAGAATCTCATCCCTAAGTGTAGCCATGTGCCTCGGAGAGAAGTATTTAGAAATAAACTTTTCCACCAATTCATCCCAAGTGTGAATGGAATGGTTTGGAAAATGTTCCAACCAATCTAAAGCTGTCCCCGGTAAAGAGAAGGGAAAAAGCCTTAACCTCAAAGTATCCTCGGAGACATTTTTTTGTTTACGCGCCCAACATGTGTCCACAAACCCCTTCAAATGTTTGTATGCATTTTGACCTGGAGCACTGGTGAAGAAGCCTCGTTGCTCTAGCAAAGTGAGCATCACATTGGCTATTTGAAAATTGCCTGCCCTAGGGACTATTGCACTTGCATATCCTTTATTAGGCAACACCTGGTGTGGAGTCGCTCATGGTGGAGGTGGGGGTGGAACGGGCACATTGTCATGAGGCACTCGTCCTCTTTTATTGGCTTGAGGTTCAAGAGGAACCTCATCCACTAGATCATCCTCAATGTCCACATTCCCCAAAGCAATATTTCCTAGCTCATTGTTTGCCATGGTTGTACCTACGAATTCTCAAACACGTTAGTAACATGGAAGGAAAAGAAGATACTCCAAAAGCACACCCAAAATATATAGCTAACACCATTTTTAACTCTCCGGCAATGGCGCCAAAAATTGATCGCGTCCAAATTCACACCTCTAAACAAGGTATGAAACGGTCGATTGCAATTATAGCAACCCAACGGCGAGTCGGAGTCGAATACACAAGGAGCTAGACGGGATTTAGGGTATATATTCTAATGCGTGAAATTAAATTATCTTAATTTGCACTTCCACTAAAAGGGTTTTGTTTCTAATTCTGATTTTACACTAAAGTTTGCAGAATAAAGAAATAAGACTAGGATACTTCTTTTTGATATTTTTCAAATTGATAAAAATCCTAGTGCTGTGACCATCACCTAGGTGTTTGCCTAATGGGATAAAAACCTTCACACTTATTTTGTTGATCGGAATGTATTATAGCGATCAGCTCTCAATTATCCACTCAATAACTCTCGGTCAGAGAATGGTTTTGCCCAATTTTACTTTCTCAAGGCCAAATCGATATCACATAATACAGTTAATAGAAGCTCAAGTGGGGTTATTACTATCTCTGGGTTGAACCCTTTAATTGGGTTAATCAATCTCTCGATTGACCAAATTCCTTGTTAGCCAAGTTTTCCTAGACTAAGTCTCTCTTTCTCAAGTAGAGACTAAGTCAAATAGGCATGAACTAATGTTTGCAACCATTAATTCCAAAATTTAAAGCATGAACTAGGCTAAATAATAAACACCCAATCATAAACAAGCACTAAATTAATTACCCATAAGGTTAACACACTAGGGTTGGGTCACAATCCTAGTAAAAATCTAGCTACTCATGCTTGGGTTTGAAGAAAAGGAAGAAGAAAAACTAATTAAACTCATAATGTAAACTTAAAATGATAAAATCTATTGTAAATTACACCAAAATAAAAGAAAACTTCTAAAAGAGGCAAAGAAAAACAGCTACAGAACTTGCTGATGTCAAAACTTGACCTAATTTTTATGAAACTCATCTATTTATACAAGGCTAGAAATTTCGAACAAAAATGCCCTTCTGGAGGTTCTACGGCCATACAATTCCATGTGCGATTCGCAGATTTAGTACTGCGACCGCAATAGTATGATTGCGGCCGCACAAATCTTGTGCAGACCGTAATTCAATGAAGCTCTGGACTTGGTCTTTTTGTCATCTCTCTGATCTTGGTCTGAAGCCCTTCTTTTGCGGCCACACAATTCATGTGCGGTCCACGATTTGCTAAAAAGTCTGCTGAGTATTCCTTCGTTGTCTGCAGCCGCAGATGGAATTCTACGGACCGTAATTTGTTCTGCGGTCGTAGAATTTCTTCTGCGGACCGCACTTTGTATGCTTCCGTGCCCTTTTGTTGCCTTGTGCTCGGACTACTCCTCTTTGAGCTGGATTTCTTCTCGGGAGTCCAACTTCCAACATTCCTGCAATTTTGCACATTTCATTAGTTTTGGGAACGCAATTCAATGCTTTTAGACTAAAACAAAAGCTAAAAAGCGCTAATAAGTAGTCAAAATCCCCACTTATCAACGGACTCTCATCACCTCGTGCGTAAGTAACACCCACAACTAGTAGCAAATGACAATTTATACCTACGGGTGATTTCCCCCTCACAAGGTTAGACATGAGGCATACCTCGCTCTGAAATTCCATAACCGGGTCCAACACCTCTCTAACACCTCATATTGATGCCGAACGATCCAGAACTAATTAAACAACGTGCAAACCAATCAAAATATACTCCAATACTCATTATTTAACAATTTATAATAATTTCCAACTCCGCTCGAAAAGTTAACAAAGTCAATCCCCGGGCCCACGTGCCCGGATTTAATTTTTTTCAAGATAATTATTACCCATAACACCCCGAACTCAAATATATAATTTATTCCTAATTTCCTTTCTATTTTCGTGGTCAAAATCCAAAAATACCAAATTGTAGGTGTTTTTTTTCCAAAATTTCACAATTTCTACAAAATTCCATGTTTAAATCCATATATAATCGTTTATATAACTTACAACAAGTACGAATAACTAACCTTATGATATATGGGGAAATGGTCTTCAAGAATCACCCAAAATCGCCCTACATGAGCTCCAAGGACTTAAAAGTGAAGAAATAAACTCAAAATCTCGAAGTTGGTTGTTTAATACACCTGCTAGGCCTCCTTCTTTGTGATTGTGGTCATTAGCCACATGATCGCAATTAACAAATGTTCCAGTATCATTTTCTTCATCGCGATTGCGGCCAAAATCTCAAGATCGCGATGTACAAATTATGTTTTCTTTTTCACAGACATCCTTCAGTATAATGACCATAAATTTTTATACAAAATTCTAAATGACAAACGGTTTTATTTTCTGAAAATTATATTCAATGATTTACAACTTTCATTTTTGGATCAAAATTCCATATAGATCGCAAAATATAAGCTCCCTAATTCAGACCACTAACAGCAGAAATTCCTTCTACGCGATCGCGACCTTTCCTTCCGCGATCGAGATTCACAAGGCCTGGAATGTACTTTGCTCTTTGCGATCGCGGCCCGGACCTGCGCGATCGCATTTCACACCCCTGACACCGGTTATCAGCAATTCAAAAGGTCCTAAAAGTGGTGCGAAACTATCCCAAAACTCACCCGAGGTCCAAGGAACTCCGTCCAATTATTCTAACAAGTTTTTATACCCTATCTAAACTTGTTCAAAGTCTTGGAACACGAATTGCGACATCAAAACCAAGAACTAAAGATCAAACTCAATTTCTTAAACTCTCTTAAATCAAACCTTCATGCATCGCCGAATGCGTCCGAATCCCACTTAGATATTCTAGAATGATGCCAAATTTTACGCAGAAGTCACAAATCACAATACAAACCTAATCCAAGGCTCGAAATCCCAAACGGGCATCGATAATACCAAAGTCCACTTCAAATCAAACTTAAGAAATTTTAGAACCTTCAAAATGGCAACTTTCCACAATGAGCGCCGAAACGCTCACGGACCATCCGATGCTCAACCCGAACATACGCTCAAGTCGAAAATCATCATACGAACTTATTAGAACCTTCACATCTCGATTCCGATGCCGTTTACTCAAAAGTCAAACCTTGGTCAACTCTTCCAACTTAAAGCTTCGGAATTGAGAATTATCCTTCTAAATCAACTCTGAACTTCTCGAAATTCGAATCTGACTACACATATAAGTCATAATACGTGAAGTGAAGCTACTCAAGGCCTCAAACCGCCGAACGACATGCTAGAGCTCAAAATAACCGGTTGGGTCATTACAAACATAACCATAAAATAAAATTAAAGAGCGTAAATATAAGACGTTATTAGAATGTTTCTTAAGAAAATTGCATTTTCTCCTTCATTTTTCCTAGCCGTTAGTTTTTGTGTCATAATTTTTCCACTTAACTTCTTGGCAGAAAATGCACGATACAAACATTCGTACGCTGGTGCATAATATTGCTTCTTCTGCAGTTGTAAAATGTTTCCACCTACAAAGAAGTGGAGACTGGAGTTTAGGAAAGGTGCAAGTGGGACAGACGTACTTTGTGTCTGCAGCCTTGGGATGCAATTGCTGGCACGTAAAATCACTAATTTAAAAGCTGAAGCCCCTCATTATGTGAGAGTGCTCACATGCTCTAACTTCTCTGTTTTTCATTTATGGACTTGTGGCGCTACACTTAATGACCTTGAACAACTTTGTTCATTTCTTTTTCTTTTTTAGTTTCCACCTATGTTGGGTATTCCCTTTGGGTATAAACTAATTCGAATTTGCGTTATGTAAAATTTATTGAAGGGGAAAATACTCCCTACCAAAAAATTCATTCCAAGGAGACCTCTGGTTAATCATAGAATGATCTAATTCAATTCCACCACAATCTTTAATGGTAATCTAATTTATTTTTTTGGCATTTTTCTTTTCCTCTTTTCCAAACTATTCATAGTTAAGAGTAGAATGACAGAAAGTGACAACAAAAACTTTGTGACTAGAAAATTACTTTCCTGAAGGATGTTTTGATGTTATACCGGAGGAGTATTCACAAATCTCTTGGGGCTAAAATAAAACCTAGCTATTTTTATACTGTCAATTTTTAGCCACTTTTCTGGTCTAGGCTATTTATATTATTTCATATATACATAGAGCAATTTTACTCGAAATATAGATTTAACTCAAGCTAATAGTTTTGTTATATGAATGATAAACGGTGAAAAATGCATATTTTGGGTGTACTTTTATCTTATAACTGTGTGGTTGTGGAAGGTTACATGGGTTTTATATTGTATTATGTTCATTACGTGCATTCTTATGTGTAGGAGCGAGGTGAACGAAAGACGAGCAAAAGAAGTTGATTCGAGGCCAAGAAACAGAGAAAGAGCAAAGTTGTGTCCTCGTTTACATCCATCCTTCACACGAAAGTGAACGAGCTAGCTGAGGGGAGCTTGAACAAAATAGTGGATTGCGGCAAAAAGGCGAGGAGGTGCATGAGAGAGCTGGAAGAAAAAAGAGAGAGAAGAACTTCGTTTATTCACTCTCGCGTGTGTACAAGAGAGTGAACGACCTAACTTGTAACAACTTGTCCGACTTTGGCGTACCAAAGAAGATCTTATGTGAACCCTACACCATATAGATACCTTCTGAAACAGTTTTTGAGGGTTAGAGAGTACTTGAGAAGGCAGACACACTACTTGTGGAGGAAGGAGACGCTAGGAGAGAATTCGACAACGCCCTATTTTCCACCGCTAGTTATGACTTCTAGTATTGTATCTTTTCATACTATTATAAATAGCTAAATTTCTTATTTAGGATTTGATGGAATTAATTGTTGGATAAATTCTTGACCATGTTTGTCTATAATAGATCCTTTTTTTATCTATTTGTTCTACTACAATTTTGTTGTTGTTAATTGAATGGTCATTGATTAATTATGCATATTTATTAAGTGTTGCTCGAGAAAGAATGTGTATTTAGGTAGTTATTGAATAATGCCACTCCCTAGGTATATGAAAGATCAATATAACGGGGTTAAAAGCAGGATTAGAGATAACGGAGTTTTGGCATGATCGTAGTGAGCTATGAGAAATTGCCAGCTAGAGTAGATCGAGTGAATACGTCTAGTAAATTATTGTTATTTCTTGGAAGAGAATTACAGTAAGTTGAGTGCTCACGATCAGTAAAGAATAAATCGGCAAGATTTTAGATTACATAGTGAGAAGAATTGTGAGAATTGAGAAAATCGTAACTCTAAGCCTCCCCAATCTTGTCTTGAACCCTTAGTATCTTTAGTTGATAATTTTTAGTGCTTTTAATTAGTTGTTAGTGTCACGACCCAACCTAGGGGGCCGCGACCGGGCACCGGACCCTGCTCGCAGAGTACCGGTGAACCCCTCGTATCTGCTTTCTTTCTTTCTCTTTTTGCTTGTCATTTTAAACAAGAAGGTCATTAATTTGCATTACTACCGGAGACATACTCCGTGTACATACATTTACATTCATAATTCGTGGAAACGTATTATCCTGTTTTAGACATAGTTTACAACATACAACACCAACACTTTATCCACATACTACCAATATTGTCTAATGAGCCTCTACAGGAATAGACATAAAACATCCTAAGTCGGAACAGGGCCCCGACATGCCCAAAATATCTATACAAAATGCATACCCAATTATAGCAAGTCCGAAAGATGAATCTTGCTATGCCTGCTGAACTGGTGACCTACTGCGGTGGGGGAGCTCCGTCTGCCAATCTATTAGGACCTGCAGCACGATATGCAGCGTCCACAAAGTAAAGGACGTCAGTACGGAAAGTGTACCGAGTATGTAAGACGGAAATACAAAACAAGAGTAGTAATGTAGGCATCAGGATAGGAACAGACAACTCATAACCGCGGAATTTGCCTCTGAAGGCAGCTAATCGTAACATTATCATTATAACACCCATTTCCATCATTACAGAGATATACATTTCCTACCTTACAAGGCTTGCCAGTTTCATATACATTTGCTGTTACCGGTCACATTACTTAACCGTTACTTTAGACCTAATACCTGTGCCGCTGCGGGCTTGCCATTTTCATATTCATTAATTATTACCGTAACCGTTTACATAATCGCTACTTCATACAAACACACACATGCCTCTATGGGGCTCATAACCATACCCGGCCATTGCTAGGCTTGGTCACAACTACCCGGCCCTTATTGGGCTCGGTCATCATAGCATATGCCTCTGTGGGCTCGTACCCGGCCATGCTAGGCTCGGTCATAACTACTCGGCCATTATTAGGCTCGGTCACAACATATCAATCAAGCACACACATATATATATATTCGTTCACATCATATATTGCAACTTACTTACGGTCTTGTTACATTCATTACCCTTCTTGCTCGTATAATTAAGAACATCTTTTATCGACATAATTATAGAACTCAAAGACTTCCATCGACATTATTACTACAAAGCAAGGATAATCTTCCCATGAAGGGGAGAAACATACGCAATACTAGCTTCTAAGAGTAGAATATTCTTTGAGGCTCATTTGTGGCATTAAATTCAATAGGAATCGTGCAAAAGGAAAGAACGGTATAGTCTTACATACCTGGTGCTTATTGCGTCGGCTCTTGGCTACACAATTCGTCACAATTCTTTAATCTACAATTAAAGAATAGCTTAACGGTTACTTACTACGCTTGATAGCCATTATCAACTAAAATTCCCAAATTTCGTGTAGTGATTCTCTACATTCCTTCTTCCCCTAAACTTCATTAAGGGTATGTACAGCACATGCAACCTATTTACAACCCACAATGTTCATGATTCATTGTTGTTTAACTTAATTTATTTGACTCTGCAGCTCCTATTTCTATTTTAAGTTCCCATACGCACATAACCCACCTACCATGAATGTTTGGGGGAAAACCACATGAAAGGGAGTAGTAACTTACCTTGCATGCGAATTATTCAGCCTCCTTCCTTGATTCCTTCAATTTCTAGGTCTTTGTCCACAAATGGGGTTTATAGAAGAAGCAGAGATTCATCTATTGACCCTCTATGTTCTTCAATTCCTTTGTTTACTTCCGTTAACCTTCAATCGAGGATTTGGAAGAAGGGGATTTTGATGTCTTTGTGCTAGAGCTTGAGAGAAGTCTTTGGGGGCTTTTCACTTTTGCTGGGAATCAGAAAAATGAGGAAGGGACAGGTTTGGGGTCCCTTATATAGGTCTAGGGGTAAAAGCCACGGACCTGAGAATGTCCAAAATGCGATCGCATACTCGTCGCAGACAGGGTATGCGGTCCGCATTTTGGTCGCAGATTCTGCCCTAGAAAATCTGTCGCACTATGCGACGCAGAAGGGCCAGAAATGCGGTTCGCATTTCCAAAATGCAATCGCATTCTGGTCGTATTTCGGACATCAGTTCAGCCCAGTGTTCTGCCTCATTCTGCGATGGGGAATGTTCATTCTGCGATCGCATTTACCAAATGCGATCGCATTTTAGGTTGCATTTTTGACAATCTCCCAGCCCAAGGTTCTATTCCACTCTGCGATGGAACCTGTCAATTCTGCGGTCGCATATGTGTTATGCGGTCCGCATTTTGACCGCATTTTGCTACTTTTTTTTCCTTTGAAATTTTTAGACCATTTTCCGGGTTCTTGGTTCCGTTTACGCACACTACCCCTTTAGCACAACTTAATGCATGTTTTTTAATGGGTTGTAACAGTTAGTTAATTAATTTAAAATAAAATTTGTGATCTTTATAACTCAAAAATTGTTCGAACTTATTTCCTTTAGAGATATTGAATAGTTCCAACTAAGCCTTGTTCTCTGTGGGGTTCGACTCCGAACTCTAAGAACGAATTATATTTGCAGCGAGCACTTATCCTTTTTAGGACTAGAGTTGGGCATGATCAAACTTGCATCGTTGCCGGGGAACTAACGGTGTAGTTGTAACTATAAATATTGCTTGATTTCAAGTTTGAAATTTTATTTTATTTTATTTTTATTTTTTTTAACTTGAGAATCATGACATCTTGGAATTATGGAAGTTTAGGTGTTGAAAATACTACTTTTGATCCTTATATATACTGCAAAGATAACCACTTGTGGTAAAATTATGAATTAATTTTCGGGAGCAAGTTATGCGTACCAACTCATTCTTATGTGCGAAATGTTTGTGATATATGTGATGGTCAAGATGGTCACTTTTATACTTGTACTTATATTTTTTATCCTCCTCGATCCCCTTGTTATGATGGTTCTACTTTTTCTTGTTAAGCTAATTGGAACAAAGAATCAGGGGATGTGTCACAACCCAAACCGCAGGGCCATGACGGGCACCCGGGCCTTACTTGCCGAGTACCAACGTACATTTTATCTAACCTTTCTTATTACTATAAGGGCCGACGAGATCAATATAAATGGCAGACAATAATCCTAATCAACCAAAAATTCCAGATAATGACATAAACATATATAACATGGCCGACAAGGCTGTCATGAAAAACTATACAACAAAAATAAATTTGCCGACAAGGCAATCCCAATTATACATGAGTCGACACCTGTCTATGAGCCTCTAAAAGAATATAAGTGCTGCAATGCATACCAAGACCACGGCAAGTCCGAAGAAGGGATCTCGCCAATAAACGCTGAACTGGCAGCCTACTATGGTGGGGGAGCTTCGTCTACCTGCCTATCAGGACCTGTAGCACGACATGCAGTGTGCACAAATAAAAGGACGTCAGTACAAATAAGGTACTGAGTATGTAAGACAGGAAAGCATAATGTAAGAATAGTAATGTGCATAGGGATAGAAAATATACACCCTGTAACATCTGAGTGCCTCTGAGGGCGACGGGAATATACAACCTGTAACATCTGAGAGCCTCCGAGGGCGACTAATCATGAAATACCTGATGTGCATATACATATATATCCTTTTAAAATCATATACATACGCCTCTGTGGGCCTCATCATCATCATCATCATCATCATCATCATCATCATCATCATATCATACCCCGGCCATCATAAGGCTCGGTAACATCATATCCAACTGATCAGTGGTTGCACAGTAGGTGCCATACCCGGCCGATTATAGCACGGACTCGGTAGAGTAAAATAAATATTGACTATAGCGCGGCTCAGTAGAGAAGAATAGATACATATATATAGTTGCACAATAGGTGTCATACCCGGCAGACTATAGTGCGGCTCGATAGAGTAAAATAGATAATGCATGCTGGACTCATTGGAATCACGCTTTGAACCTTTCGGAGTGGCGTAAGGTCAAAGAAGTAACATCGACATCAATCCTCCCATAAGAGGGGAAACAATATAAGTACTACTAACTTCTAAGAGTAGAGTATCTTTGGAGGCTCGTTCATTGCATTATGTACAATCAGAGTCGTGCAAAAGAAGGAAAGGGAGAGTCTCACATACCTTGTATATACTTCCCAATCTCAAGCTATGAAAATGCCACGTCTCCTTAGTCTACAATAAGAGAAATGACAATATCATTATCGTTTAAGCGTCGTAACTATTATGTATCAACCATAACCTATGTTACGATGAAACGGGTAAAACCTCCCCTATATATATAACTTCCCACAAGTAAACACAGTCACCAAACAGCCCAAACAACATCAATAATAATCATTTTCAGCCTCCCAAAACAGTCCACCAACCAACAACATTACTAGCAAGCCTTTCGACATATATCTCACAAGTTATAACTTCAACGACTTAGCCGTAACTTGGATAATCTTAAATACATGTAGGGTAAGAGGTTCCATACCTTTAAACAGAAAGAACAACTCCAATTTGACCTTAATTGACCACGAAATATCCCTCCAATGCTGCCACAAAAATAAGGGAGCGAAGCTAGCACTCAACTAGGATTTTTTTGGCACTAGAATCACTTTAGAAGGTTTGAAATCACCTAGGTTGATATTAAAACTTGAGGGAGTATTTTACAGAGCATAAACAGCTTAAAACAACCTCTCACACGAGCTGTAACAACACAAAATTCAGCAACAACAAGAGGAATAAGGAACTTACTAGCGCCACGGGATTCCCGACACTTGATTTGTGTTGTTTGCCCTTTATTTTAGTCTTTGATCATGAGAGAACCTTGAGATGTTGTTCTTAGGGTTCTAAGGTCTGCATATACTGAAAACAAATGACTTAAAACCGAGCTTGAGGTGTGTTATATACATCTACAAGTCTTAACCGCCTGTGTGGGCCCCACCGAGAGCTGCTTGGCGCAGTCTCGCAAAAACACGAATATCTCTCAACTCGGAGATCTTATCGACAAACGGTTTAATGCGTTAGAAACTAGATTCATAGATATTCAATTTTGTGGGTAGAGCATCCCGTAATTCCAAGTAAATTAGGAGAAAAGCTTAGTGACATTTGACCTAAAGTATGAGTACAATTATGAACGTAAGTTGCGACAACTTTTGTCGACTTTTATTTCATAACTCGTTTGACTTCAAGACTTATGAAACGGATATTATATGATTCAAATCCCTTAAAACATAACCTCTTGGTAATATTAATCACCTCTAGATTTACCCGAAAATACGAGTTACAACATCCTTGATTCGTTTAACTTCTAATACTTGTTAACCACTCTTATACACCCTTGTATCATTTAAGACCAATAGGACTAAATTCTTATCATCTCAAAGATAATATCTTCTCGGAACTACGTAGACTAACTTACGGTGTAAGCTAACGTATGCAAATATGGGTTGTAACACCCTCCCCCCCTTAGGAACATTCGTCCTCGAATGTAAGGGTTTACGGGGAGTCTAACTCATCGTAGATTTTTGACGGTAATTTCTGGCTGAGTTTCCTCTATTAAATGGACACTAGCAAAACTTGCAAGAAGTTAAACCCAACCTATGGCCTTAAAAGGCTATATAAAGCATTATAGCTACGTACATTATCTGCATATCACCATTTTGTATTAAGAAAGAGTATTCTCAAGCTATTTCTTCCCTCATAGAGACGTTTCTCCTTCTAATGGGTCCTGCGTTCCCCCGACATCCTCGTTATCTTCATTCTGGAACAGGTAAGGATATTTAGACTTCATCTCATCTTCTGCTTCCCACGTCATTTCTTCCGTATTTTTGTTTCTCCGTAATACTTTGACGGAAGCTACATCCTTTGTTCTCAGCTTGTGGACTTGTCGATCTAATATAGCCACTGGCATTTCTTCATATGATAAATCCTTTGTAACTTGTACATCTTTGATAGGGACGACCCGAGAAGGGTCTCCAATACATTTCCTCAACATAGATACATGGAATATCGGGTGGACAAATTCCAATTCAGATGGTAATTCTAACTCATAAGCAACATGTCCAATTCGTCGAAGAATTTTGTACGGCCCGATATACCGAGGATTCAATTTACCCTTCTTGCTAAAACGCATAACACCTTTCATCGGCAAGATCTTCAGGAAAACCCAATCACCAACCTCAAATTCCAGGTCACGACGTCGGACATCGGAATAAGATTTTTGCCTGCTCCGCCTTCAGTCGCTCTTATATCACTTTCACCTTCTCAATGGCTTGGTGAATCAAATCTGGCCCATATAATTCCGTCTCACCGACTTCAAACCATCCAACTAGTGATCTACATCTCCTCCTGTATAGTGCCTCGTACGGGGCCATTTTAATACTGGAATGGTAGCTATTATTGTAGGCGAATTCTATGAGTGCTAGATGATCATCCCAGTTGCCCTAGAAATCTAAAACACATGCTCGTAGCATATCTTCAAGTGTCTGAATGGTACGTTCAGTCTGTCCTTCAGTCTGCGGATGGAATGCCTTGCTGAGATTCACTTGTGTGCCTAAACCCTTCTGAAAAGACCTCCAAAAGTTAGCCGTAAATTGAGCTCATCGGTATGATATAATAAATAATGGCACACCATGAAGCCTAACAATCTCCTTGATATACAATTTCGCATAATCTTTAGCTGTGTAAGTTGTCTTAACTGGCAGAAAATGGACACATTTTGTAAGTCGATCAACTATCACCCAGATGGAGTCAAACTTATGATAAGAGCGACGTAATCCCATAATGAAGTCCATATTAATCACCTCCCATTTCCAAGTCGGAATCTCTATATTCTGAATCAATCCACCGGGTTTCTGATGCTCAATCTTTAGTTGTTGACAATTAGGGCACTGGGCTACAAATTCTGCAATAGACTTCTTCATGTTATCCCGCCAATACTGCTCTTTAATGTCATGATACATCTTTGTCGAACCGGGGTGGATGGAATATCGGGACCGATGAATCTCAATCATAATTTTCTCTCGCAACCCTGCCACATTAGGCACACATAATCGGCCTTGATATCTTAGTGCCCCATCTCCTCCAATCACAAAAGCCGTAATTTTACACTGCTGAACGCTCTCTCTCAATCGTACTAAGGTAGGAGCTTCATATTGTCGTGCTTTTACCTCGGTTACCAAAGATGATTCTGACGTATTCTGTATAGTAACACCTCCGTCATCAGGGTCTAACAATCTGATTCTCATATTGTTGTGCTTTTACCTCGGTTACCAAAGATGATTCTGACGTATTCTGTATAGTAACACCTCCGTCATCAGAGTCTAACAATCTGATTCTCATATTGGCTAGCTGATGAAGCTCTTTAGTCAACCCCTGTCTACTTGCCTCAATGTGTACTAGGCTTCCTATTGACTTATGACTGAGAGCGTATGCCACAACATTGGCTTTACCAGGATGGTACAATATCTCGACATCGTAATCTTTCAATAATTCAAGCCACCTACGGTGCCTCATATTCAACTCCTTCTGCTGGAAGATGTATTGTAAACTTTTGTGATCTGTGTAGATGTCAACATGGACACCGTATAAGTAGTACCGCCAAATCTTCAAAGCATATATTACTGCCGCCAATTCCAAATCATGAGTCGGGTAACTATTTTCATGCTTCTTCAATTGTCTTGATGCATAAGCAATCACCTTCCCACGTTGCATCAATACGCACCCCAAACCTATATTTGAGGCATCACAATGTACCACATAACCTTCGGTTCTTTCTGGGAGAGTGAGCACTGGTGCGGATGTCAATCGATTCTTTAGCTCCTGAAAACTATGTTCACAAGCGTTAGACCACTGGAACTTGGTAGCTTTCCGTGTCAACTTAGTCAACGGGTCTGATATAGAGGAAAACCCTTCTACAAACCTCCTATAATATTGTAGGGTTTTGGACAATTTTTCACTGCATCAATCTTTTGAATGTCAACACTAATACCCTCGTCAGATATCACATGGCCAAGGAATTCTACTGAGTTTAGCCAGAATTCACATTTGGAGAGCTTAGCATACAACTTACGATCCCGAAGGGTCTGTAATACTATCCGTGTGAGCACGTGATTTTTGCCCTGCCCTAAATACTCTTAAAAATAAATAAATAGTTTGAATTGATTATTAGCCATTTTAATTATTAATTGGATCTATAATTACCCATATTTAAGTATTAGGTCATTAATTCAAGAAACAAAATTGAAAATCATAAAATAGTGCATCTTTATCTTGGCCTAGTTTTAATGTTTAATTCATAGAGCCTAACATTGTGTTAAATTTTATAAATAGTTAATTTAGCTTAGTTTCACATTTTGATGAATTAGAATTTTTATTTTTTATATTACTAGGACTTTTATTTTTTAGAAAATTAGTTAACAATTAAAGAGAGGGATTAATTAGAGTTAAAAACGGACTGGGCCAAAATTTCAAAAGAAATTGGCCCAATTACACCAGCCCAGCCGGTCAGCCCAACACGCCAAACCCCTCACCCAATCTCAGCCGTTGATCTCGGTCCAAAATCATCCTACACTAAATATAAAAACATCCTTAAACTAAACCCTAAACCTAATC
The DNA here is from genome assembly GCA_002018475.1 of Nicotiana obtusifolia. Lineage (NCBI taxonomy): Eukaryota > Viridiplantae > Streptophyta > Magnoliopsida > Solanales > Solanaceae > Nicotiana > Nicotiana obtusifolia. Next base: position 134,684 of record MCJB01012429.1, read on the forward strand.
TTTTTCTTCCACCCAAACACACCCGCCGCTACACCTCCGCCTACACCACTGCCTCCGCCGGATTCCGCCACTCAAACTCGCCCAAACTCGGACGAGTTGAAACCCCAACTCGTCCGTGGTCCCCCCCTCTTCCTCACGTACTATAGCCCTAACAAACCCCTGACAAAAGCTTACACTCGAGGGTTTTGGTGTATTTGGGACCACACTCGGAACGAATGGGGGCCGTGGATTGATTATTAATCAATCCTCGCCTTCCATTTTGTCCCGGATTCGGTTTTAAAAAAGAGATTTGGAGGGTTTTCGGAAAAAGGTCAGTTTTTGGTATTTTCCTTTTTGTTTTTCCGTTTATTTTTTGGGTTTTCTTAGGAAAAAGGGTTTTTGGGGAGGCTTCCTATATATAGTTGGAATTTTGTTCAGTAGGGGTGAAAATTTTTCGGAGTGAAAAATCTGTCTTAGGTCGAAAAATTTTCAGAGGTCGAAAAAGTTAGTTTTAGAGTCTTTGAGTCTGAAAAAATTTAAAAAAAAAAAGAAGGAAAAAAATTTTCAAAGAAAGAGAATTGAGGTTTGGAAAAGGGAAAAGGGGAGAGAAAACAGTGAAAGAAAAGAAGAGAGTAAGAAACAGAAGGATCGGACTCTAAAAATTCTAAAAATAAAAATAGGAGAGAACACTGAAGTTTGGTTGTTCGATTGCGGTTGCGGACTGCTGCTTAGTTCTGCAGTTTGTAGATTGTTGCTGTCTCGTTAAGATTTGCTCGTCGACTGCATAGGTAAGTTCCAGACTTCTCTGTAATTTCAAATCACATACGAGTGAAATATTGATTAAGATTTGTATTTCCTTATTTTGTTCAATCTGCTCGACCTATCAGTTCGCAAATGATAAATGTTGCATATGTTCATTCGAGATATTATTATTGTTATCCTACTCAAGGTGTTCGTTCTTACTTAATGTCAGTAGAGAGTTACTGTCGCATGCATCGGCTATCGTTTTTCTGCTGCTTCATTTCGAACTTTAAAATCTACATTAATAATAGATATTGCACTAAGTTTATGTAACCGTTTGTAGTATTAAGTGTTGTTAGGCCAATGTTAGAGCCGGCTTCTCCCCGGAATCTTTTTTATAAGTTTGTTGGATTTAATACATTGAAAGATGCTGCGTTCTCTCTATGATACTACTGCCTCCTCAGTCTGTTTTGTCTTCGTTTCAATAGTTGTAACATTGTACAAAGTTAGGATGAGTTTGTTTGCAAAAGTTTGGCTGGCAGCAATTAGAAGAAACACTGTTTGTCCGTTAATCGCTAATTGAACCTCGGTAATGGTTTGTCAACTATTTTCATGGTTAACTACAGTTATAAAACGCAAACACGAATATTCTTCCGCAACTCGTCAAGAGCCACAATGCTGCTTGCCATTGAAATGATAAAGCGGTACTGCTTCACAATTGTAGTATGAGCATGACTGTTTTGAGACGCTATTTTGAAAATATTACTTCCAGTAGCAGATTTAGGTTGTGACCAATTTATTAAACAGTGGCTATATTTGTAATCATGTAAATTGGTTTATTTCTGGTAATAGATTTGTCATACTGTAAATTTCAACTTGTAATCTGTTGTGTTAAGTGGGTTACGTTGGAAAAGTAGCACTGTTAGTATAAACTTCTAAATTACAGTTGCATTCGTAAACTTAATGCTACATTTGTAATTAAATTGAGTTAGATTGATCTACCTTTAGATAGCTGTTGTGGAAATGGTATTACTAATGCAAATTGTAAAAATATGTTTCGTCTTTAAGAAGATGCAACTGATGCCTTGACCATTAGTCAGATGTATGCATTTTTCACAAATTAAATGAGGTGGCTGATAATTAGTTTTGTACACATTTGATTAGTTATATTAGCGGATAAGTCGGTACTGAAAATCGATATTGGATCCAATTCAATATTCGATGGAAGTTAATCACCATAATTGTCGACACAATTTCCTAATAGCAATACCTATTATTAGAAGTTGTTTTAGATTAGTCGAGGTGTGCCATATAGTTAACAAATAAATTACCTATGGCCCTCTTTATCAATCAAATATAAGATTAGAATAAGTAAACTTTTAACATTTTTAATTAGGAAGTTCAATTCAAACATGATTAATTACGTTGTCGCTATGGGTACGGTTTCCGTGACATAGTGACAATGCCAATCTTCGGGGGTGCCTTTTAGGTGACCCGATTCTAATAACTTTGAATAATAGAGGCTCTTGAATTAATTCGAGGCGTGCCATACCAAAGGAAATTATAAACATATGGCCCTCGTTAATAAATATTGAAATCCTTAGAAAATCGAGGTGCGCTATTCAGCGAATTCCATGGCCCTCGACAAACTGAAAAACGCGTAATTTGCTCTAGGCGCGTTAGTCTATTAATTTAATTTCCTAAAGTCGGGTGCGCATTTATGTGACCCAAATCCAAAATCCCGATGTTTAATTAAAAGGTGTTACAAATTGCGGGTGCATTTATGTGACGTAATTTGTGACATATTTTTTATTAACATCGCAATTCTCTAATAATTTAAAAGCGGAAAAGCAGAGTAAAGTAAAATAAGGCAAAAAATACCATAGGTTAACCACAGGTATTAAAATCAGATAATAAGCCGATTATAGCAATTAAGCGATCGTGTTAGAACCACGGAATCCGAGGGTGCCTAACACCTTCCCTCGGGTTAACAGAATTCCTTACTTAGAATTTCTGGTTCGCAGACTTCAAAAAGAAAGTCAAAATTTTCCTCGATCTGGGATAAAAATAAATCGGTGACTTGGAACACCAATTAAATATTCCAAGTGGCGACTCTAATATAAATTAAATAAATAATCCCAGTTTGAATAATGTCACTTTAATTGGAAAAAATCTTTTTATATATTCCTCCCCGAGGGATGTACAAAAAAGAGGTGTGACAATCCGCAAGTGGCCCGTATGCTCTGTCTCTGAACGAGAATACACCAGAATGTCATCAATGAATACAATCACGAACACATCGAGATAGGGCCTGAATACACTATTCATGAGATCCATAAAAGCTGTTGGGGTATTTTTTAGCCCGAATGACATTAGCAAGGACTCAAAATGCCCATATCTTATCCGGAATGCTGTTTTTGGAATATCCTTCTCCTTGACCCTCACCTGATGATACCCTGAACGTAAGTCAATCTTGGAAAAATACTTGGCACCTTGGAGTTGGTCAAACAGGTCGTCAATCCTTGGAAGTGGATATTTGTCTTTATAGTAAACTTATTCAACTGTCGATAATCGATACACATCCTTAACAACCCGTCTTTCTTCCGCACAAACAAGACAGGCGCACCCCAAGGTGAAGTGCTAGGCCTAATGAAGCCCTTATTCAGCAAGTCCTTCAACTGCGCCTTCAAATCTCGCAACTCTGCCAGGGCCATCCTTTATGGAGGGATAGAGATCGGTTGAGTGTCAGGCAACACATCAATGCTAAACTCTATCTCCCTTTCAGGAGGAAGACCTGGGAAAACATCTGGAAATTCATTGACCACGGGGATTGATTGTAGAGTAGGCGGCTTCGCTTCCGCATCCCTAACGCGAACGAGATGATAAATGTAACCCTTTGAGATCATCTCCCTTGCCTTGAGATAGGAAATAAACATACCTTTCGGCGTAGCAATGTTCCCCTTCCATTCGATGACGGGTTCACCAGGAAACTGAAACCTAACCATCTTCGTACGACAATCAACATTTGCATAGCATGAGGCCAACCAGTCCATTCCCATTATCACATCGAAATCAACCATTTCTAACTCAAATAAATTACAAATCATCATTGTACAACCTCTATATACCCTTCTAGCAATCATTGATTCTCCTATCGAAGTAGATACTGCAAGTGGTTTACTTATTAATTCAGGTTTGACGCCAAACTTATTAGCCACAAAGGGTGTAACATATGATAATGTAGATCCCGGATCAATCAGCGCATATACATCATAAGAAAACACAGACAATATACCTGTAACAACATCCGGAGATGACTCGAGATCCTGTTGACCTACTAGAGCATATGTTCGATTTTGAGTACCACTCGAACTCGGCACTGCACCTCTACCTCTACCACGACCTGTGGACTGCTGAAAACCCTGTGCTGGAGGTCGAACTGATAAGGAAGAACCAGCCATAGATCTAGTCGGCTGAGCCATACCACCACCTCCTCTGTTAGGACAATCTCGCCTCATATGGCCAGGCTGTCCGCAAGAATAGCATGCATCGGAACCTCGACAGCACAGTCCAAAGTGGGCCTTGCCGCACTGATCACAACGAGGTGTTGAGGGTCTCGTCTATCTAGTATCCCTATGATATTGTGAGCCTGATTCCCGCAAACTCTAACCTGAACCAGAATAGGTAAATTGATCATATTGGGGCCTCTGAAAGCGTGGAGGAGCACTAGCTACAGGCGGCGCCAAACTCCTCGAAGACCGGGGCCTGACACTACCTCTGAAGTTACCATAATACCCTGCAAATCTCGCCCTCTTATGCTGGCCCCTATCCTGCTCCCTGTCTGCTTCTTGCTGGCGCTTACGATCCTCTAATGTCTGGGCATAAGCCTGAATACGGGAAATATCCATGCGCTCTATCAAGAAGTCTGTCGTGCACTCATTTATCATATGTGGTCCCAATCCGTTCACGAACAGGTGCACCCTATCGCTCATCTCAACCACCATATGGGGAGCATACCTTGCTAAAGAATCAAACTGCATACTGTACTCTCGCACACTCATATTACCCTGTCGAAGGTTCAAGAACTTATCAGCTCTAGCTCGTCGTATCTCAACTAGCAAGTAGTGACGAAGAAAAGCCTCGGAAAATTCCTTCCACATAGGTGGGGTAGCGTTCGGACTCCTGGACTGTGAGCACGTGATTTTTACCGTACCCGAAATATCTTTATAAAAATCATTAAATAATTTTTAATTAATTATTAGTCATTTTAGGATTTTATTAGGTGCTTAATTACTTAATTGTTTAACTAATTAATTCATGAAAATATTCAAAGTATTATGCATGGCATTTAGGATTTGTTTTACATTTTCTAGGATTGAATTAGTAATTAGTTGTTTTATAAAATTGAAAAATCATAAACCCCCACTTCAATCGACACCCTTGGCTTTTCCGCCCCACCCCTTCAACCACGCCACCATGGCTTTTCCGACCACCATTTCCGACCAAATCCCGTTCATAATCACCCCCAAACCACCACCATCATTTCCCCCCACTTCAATCGACACCCTTGTCCACCAAAAACCCCAAAAATCCGAGGTACTCGTACAAAATAAGTTTAAACCTAAGAGTTAAAATCAAGACTGATTTTTGAACAAAATAAGTTTTAACCGTGTGTTCTTGACAAGAACACACGGTTTAAACTTTATTTTAGTCATAAATCATCAATGTTAAAGTGCTCACTAATTCGAGGTATTTTTCATTTTTTTTAGTTTCATTTTCATTTTCCCTTCTAAAGTTTTTCATCTTCTACTCTTTTCTTTCACTCTTTTCAATTTTCGGGTTTTTAAGGTTTTACAAAAGTAGCCATTTTCGTTTTGACTAGGCTAATCCGCAAATTAAGGTAAAAAAGGTCAAGTTATTAAGTGGCTATAGTTTAAAAAATTAATAGAAGGTTCTGGGAGGGGGG
>MCJB01012440.1:0-48217 GCA_002018475.1 Nicotiana obtusifolia
GATCGGTCTATCAAGAGACCCGTGGGTATTGTGGACGATGTGATTGTTAAGGTTGGGAAATTTCAGATTCCAGCCGACTTTGTTATCCTTGATTGTGCTGTAGACAAGGAAATCCCCATTATTTTGGGAAGACCCTTCTTAGCTACGGCAATAGCTCTCATGGACTCGGAACGTAATGAAATAAAATTCCGGGTCAATAATGAAGAAGTCACGTTTCAAGCGAGCAAGGGGATGAAGATGCCAGCAGAATATGAAAATATATCTTTAATCGGCATTATTGATGAAGTTGACGAGGCAGTGGATACAAAAATGGAAGAGCGGTGTTTTGGTGAAGCCTTGGCGGCTATATTGGTGAATTTTGATGGGGATGATTTGGATGGTTTCATGGAATCAGTAAATGCATTAGAGGGTCGCGGTTCGTATTCATATACTCCACCTAAACTGTCACTAGATTTGGAGAATCGAGCCACGCCTCCAGCAAAGCCTTCTATTCTTGAATCGCCCAAATTAGAGCTCAAGCCACTCCCTTCGCATTTGAGGTACAAATTTCTTGGTTCTAATAATACTTTACCGGTAATTGTGTCGTCTTTGTTGAATGATGTGCAGGTAGTGCAGTTGTTGAAAGTGCTTAAGGAACATAGACAGGCGATTGGATGGACGATAGCGGACATCCGAGGCATTCCAGCTGGAATTTGTGAGCACAAAATTCAACTTGAAGACGGAACAAAGCCAAGTGTAGAGCATCAGAGAAGATTGAATCCAACTATGCAAGAAGTGGTGAAGAAAGAAATCATAAAATGGCTAGATGCAGGAGTTGTGTACCTAATTGCTGATAGCTCATGGGTAAGCCCAGTATAGTGTGTGCCAAAGAAAGGAGGTATGACCGTGGTAACTAATGAAAAAAATGAGCTGATTCCAACACGAACCGTGACTGGATGGCGAGTATGCATGGACTACAGGAAGCTCAACAGTGCCACGTGCAAGGATCATTTTCCTATTCCTTTTATTGATCAAATGCTTGATCGGCTAGCTGGAAAATCCTTTTATTGCTTCCTCGACGGATATTCTGGGTACAATCAGATTAACATTGCTTTGGAGGATCAGGAAAAGACAACCTTCACCTGTCCGTATGGGACTTTTGCTTTCAGTCGCATGCCCTTCGGTTTATGCAACGCTCCAGCTATATTCCAACGGTGCATGATGTTGATTTTTTCGGATATGGTGGAAGACTTCCTCGAAGTCTTTATGGATGATTTCTCGGTAGTTGGGGAAACATTTGATCAATGTTTGAAAAATCTCAAAGCAGTGCTGAAACGATGTGAGGAAACAAACCTTGTGTTAAATTGGGAAAAATGCCACTTTATGGTGGACGAAGGTATTGTTTTGGGGCACAAAATCTCCAGCAATGGTGTTGAAGTGGACAAAGCTAAGATTGAAATCATCTCCAAACTTCGTCCTCCCACGTCAGTGAAAGGTGTCCGTTGTTTTTTGGGGCATGCGGGGTTTTATAGAAGATTTATAAAAGATTTCTCAAAGATTGCACATCCAATGTGTAAACTCTTAGAGAAAGATACTAAGTTTATCTTTGATGCTAAATGCCTTGCTGCTTTTGAAGAGCTGAAAAGGAGACTGACCACTGCTCCCATTATTGTTACACCAGATTGGTCATTACCTTTTGAGTTGATGTGTGATGCTAGTGGAGTAGTTGTTGGGGTGATGTTGGGGCAGAGGCACAACAAAATTCTTCACCCGGTTTATTATGCTAGCAAGACGCTGAATGGAGCACAAATGAACTATACCATAACGGAGCAGGAACTGTTAGCAATTGTTTATGCCTTTGAGAAGTTCCGTGCATATCTGTTGGGCTCCAAAGTGATTGTATATACTGATCAGTTCGTTACTTAATGGTGAAGAAGGATGCTAAACCTCGACTCATCCGTTGGGTACTGCTACAACAAGAGTTTGATTTTGAAGTTTTGGACCGTAAAGGCACCCAAAACCAAGTAGCAGATCATCTTTCTAGATTGGAGGAAGCAGTGAGATGGACGGGAGAGCTGGAGATCAATGATTCCTTTCCAGATGAGCAAATATTGATGATATCAATTTCAATGGCGCCATGGTATGCTGATATCGCTAACTACATTGTTAGTGATTTCATTCTGGAAGGGTTGGAATCGTACCAAAGGAAGAAGTTCTTGAGGGACTCTCGTAATTATTATTGGGAGGAACCATTCTTATTCCGTGTGTGCGCGGACAACATCATTCGCAGGTGTGTTCCGGAGGAAGAGATGACACCGATCTTGAAAGCATGTCCTGATTCGCCAGTTGGGGGTCATCATGGGGGAAACCGAACAGCTGCAAAGGTATTAGAATGTGGATACTACTGGCCCACAATTTACCAAGATGCTAATCAGTTGGTCAAGTCTTGCGACCAATGCCAACGCCAAGGCCCGATATCAAAGAGGCATGAAATGCCTATGAAATTCATTATGGAAATTGAAGTGTTCGATGTCTGAGGTATTGACTTCATGGGCCCTTTCATTAGCTCATGTGGGATGAAATACATACTAGTGGCTGTTGATTACGTGTCAAAGTGGGTGGAAGCCGTTGCCTTGCCAAATAATGAAGCTAGGAGTGTAACCTCGTTCTTAAAGAAGAATATTTTCACCAAGTTCGGCACTCCAAGAGCCATAATCAGTGACGGAGGTTCTCATTTTTGTAACCGAGTATTTAAGAGTCTCCTCGACAAATATGGGGTCAAGCATAAGGTGGCCACGCCTTATCATCCACAATCAAGTGGGCAAGTAGAAGTCTCAAACAGAGAAATAAAGAGTATACTTGCTAAGACAGTGAATGCCAATAGAACTGATTGGTCAAGGAAGCTAGATGACGCTCTTTGGGCTTATCGTACCGCTTATAAGACGCCGATTGGCACATCACCATATCGGTTAGTCTGCGGAAAAGCATGTCATCTGCCCGTTGAACTCGAGCATAAAGCTCTTTGGGCATTAAAAAGATTAAACATGAATTGGGCTGAGGCCGGAGCCTTAAGGCTCGCTCAGTTGAATGAGATGGAGGAATTCAGATTCCATGCATATGAGAGTGTAGCGGTCTACAAAGAACGAATGAAGTTCGTTCATGACTCCAAGATCTTAAAGAGAGAGTTCAACGTGGGAGACCTTGTGTTGTTATTTAACTCAAGGCTGAAACTGTTTCCAGGTAAGTTGAAATCCAAATGATCGAAGCCTTTCAAAGTTATAAATGTCTCTCCGTTTGGGGCTGTTGAATTTGCATCAGAGGATGGACTCTGAACTTTCAAAGTAAACGGACAGTGACTGAAACACTATCTGGGTACAAGTGGTGAAAAGCATGTCATAGAGCAGCTGGCCTTGCAAGATGATAATGTACCTCCTACTGACTGAATGCAGATGCAGCTTAGCATCGTCGTGCCGCGACATTAAATCAAGCGCTTCATGGGAGGCAACCCATGTGTGGTATTCATTATTGTTATTTTTGTTTAAATTATGTTTCTTTTTCTCTTTTTCTTTACTTAGTTATTTACGTGTGTTCTTAGTTTGGGTTGAAGGATTATTTCAGATACAGGAGTTGTGAAGTTAACACAAAGTGGAGCAAAGTAATTACAAGTGCAAAACTGTCGCAGAGAAGAATGAACAAATGCGATCGCATTTCATATATGCGAAACGCATTTGCGTCGCAAAGTGAGACAGTGAGTTGAGCAAAAATGGAAGCAACAAAATGCGGGGAAGCTCACCAAATCTGCGATCGCATTTGCACTCTGCGATTCGCATTTCCACCGCAGACAGCAACAGAAAAAATGGCCCACGTCCCAGTTGAAAATGCGAAACGGGGTTAGTCATTCTGCGGTTCGCATTTCAGCTATGCGAACCGCATTTCCTTCGCATACACGTCCAGAGACTTTTGCTCATATTGTGCCCAAAAATGCGATGCCTCTTAAATAAATGCGGTTCGCATTTGATTATGCAGTACATATTTTTGTTGCTAACCCATCAGGTCTGTGTTTCCTTCAATGACTCAAATTTGCTATTTTTCCCCTTAGCCCAACCGTATAAAAAAGGAAAATATAAAAATAAAAGAAAACCTAATTTCATCACTATCAAACAAAAGTTCCGCCGAAGTTCAGAGCAAAAGATTCCGGCTTTCTCTCATCGGAATATACCAACTCCGGCAAAGTAGTTCACCTACTTTTCATCTAATCATCTACTTACAGGTATGCAAACTTCCTCTGAGATGTCAAGTTATAATTTTTAGACCCTAGTTTTGTTGGTTTCATGTTAAAGGTCAAATCTTTTTGTGAAGATGGCAAAGTTGTAGATTTAATTTCTCAATGGGTTCAGTTTAACAAAGTTGTACATGCTTATTATGAGGGATGTCATGAATTTTGCGATCCACATATGCAAGATGTGGATCGCATATCACTCGCAGATCACAAACCCTAGCTGCTGAACAAGATGAGTTCCGCGATGGATCTGCGATCGCAGAGTGGGTCTACGAACCGCATACCCATCGCATACACCCCAGCACTTTAGGCAAAACAAGCGGAGGTTATTTGGCGATTCTGCGACCGCAGAGCACACCGCATTTTTTTAATATCATTGCTTACCTTTCTTGTTTGGTTGTTTATCGCACATTGATACTGCCACTCACATATACTATGTATGCAGATATGGCCAAGAAGAATGCAAGAGGAAAAAGGCCTTATTTTTTTTAATATCATTGCTTACCTTTCTTGTTTGGTTGTTTATCGCACATTGATACTGCCACTCACATATACTATGTATGCAGATATGGCCAAGAAGAATGCAAGAGGAAAAAGGCCTTTGACCACTCAACTAGCTGAACAAGCCAAGAGGGCTAAGAGAGATACAATCAGACAGAGTACCTCCCAGTCTGAAGAGGAGGACTGTCTCTCGGAAGTAGACTTAGAAGCAGAAGCGCGAAGGAAAAAGGGTGATGACCTTCAGCTTCGGTTTGAAGTTGAAGGTTCTAGAACTCTATTCCGGGAGGCACTTTCAAAGAGGAAAATTTTGCCGGAAAAGAAGCTGAGCGTGAACGGACTCCCAGAACACTATCCACATATCCTGGAGATCATAAAAAGAAGAAACTGGGAGTACTTCACCACTGACCAAAAGGAATACAATGAAACAATGGCCCGGGAGTTTTATGTGTCGTATGAGGCGTCAAGAACTCCCTACCACAGGCGCAACAGATTATTCACCGGCATTGTCCAGGTGAGGGGGAAGGCTGTCTTCTGCGACAGCAACCACATCAACGAGCTATTCTTCCCTAACTGGGTAGCGGACACAGCGGAATATGATGCACGGTTCTCCAACAGGGAGCACGAGAGGGGGTGGATAGCATCCACAATTGCTAAAGGGGTCCCAGCCTGGATAAACCCCTGAAGAAAAATTTATAAGGAAGATTTCACAAGGGAAGCCAAATATTGGCTCAGTTGCATCACTTTCCACATCGTACCCTCAAGGAACGAAACGGAAATTAGCATTGAGAAGGCCCTTCTCATTGCTTGCATTATGAAGGAGGTCGTAATAGATGTGGGAAGCCTAATATTCCAGGAGATCGGGATCAGGGAAATTCAACAGGCTACATCACTTCCTTTCCCGAGTCTGATAACCACATTGTGCCAAGAGGTGGATGTCCCATTCCTGCCTCACCAAGACAGACTGGGAAAATCTACGAGGGATATTGATATCACTCGTATTAGTGATACATCGGCCCCTACCACAATAGAAGAAATTGATGCTCAGAACCTCTTAGCTCCCCAAGACCCTGCATCTTCATCTACTGCAGCAGCACCAGCATCTTCAGCTCCTACAGGCCCACCAGCAGCCCATATGCCGGCACTTGCAAGAATGGGTCTAATTGTGCAACACACAAACTCCAAATTAGACCAACTCTTGAAATCACTGCCTGACCTGATCAAACAAGCTTTGACTCCACTGTTGCAACAACAACATGAATTCAGAGAGAGGTTGTCAAAGCTTGAATCAAGGGTTGACGGTATACCCCAGTTACAGGAGGATGTCAAGCAACTAAAGACAGACCTTCAGAAAATGCAAAATCCAGAGTTCGACATTTTTCACTCCTTCCCAACGCGGGTAACCCGAGTGCTGGCCAGACTAATTTGGGCCTTGATTTTTCGACATTGCTGAAGGACATACCTTTGCCAACTGCAAAAGTGTCGCAGACTTCTGCTGCTCTAGTTCGCATTGCCTCCACTGATGAAGAGACATCAGAAGCAGCGTCATCAGAGTATGACTTGGAAGATTCCGAGGAGGACAGTGAAGAACTTGAGGAGAGTGAAATTCCGGTTGCAAAGGATAAAGGTAAAGGAATTGTACTCCCAACAGCAGAAGATGAATAGGAGCAGGCAGATATTGAAGCTGCCCTTGAGCGCTCGTTGATTGACAAGGCCGCAAGGAGACTTCCTTCGGCAGGTGATGGCAGTAGCAGCTCAGCAGCTCCTCCACCAAGTTCAGACCGCACTCCTTCTTCTCCACCAGCACCGGCAGCACAATAGGCTACTCTCTTCGCGCAACTGCGCAACCAGGGAGCCCCCTTGTCCTTTACTTTGTATTTTTATTGCATTGGGGACAATGCATGTTCTCAAGTTGGGGGTGGTAGCCTTGTTTTAGCCTTGTTTTTCCTTTGGTCTGTATATATTAACTGAATTGATATATTGATAGTGATGATTTTTGGGATGTGTATATATGTTGTTGTAAATGTTAAAATTAAATAGTTAGTAATTAACTAGTTAGCAATAAAGTAGCAATAAAAATCCCCTTGTTTTTTCTTTTGTCGGGTTCTTTTTCAAGGGCGTAATAGTAGAACCAGGCTGTTAAATATAAAGTACATTAACCAGGATGATATGTAGATGAACAAACAAGTATGAAACCATAAGTGAAGAATAGAACCCTGGAACCAAATCAATCTAGTGAAGTTGAACCACAAGGAAAGCCCCGAGTCACTAAGTGCGCACTCCAAAGTTGTGAACTATATTAGCCAAACAGTGATGTGCCACAGTGTGTGAGCGTTGTTGTATAAGTCTTGTGTTCATTGCTGCTATCTAGAACTTGCCCGGTTGGTTCTTTGTTGCTTATAATATGTATGCTGAGTTAGAGAAGTGATCTTAGGCTTTCTTTGAATAGTAATAAAACCTTTCTAGCCTTTTTTTTCAGCCGACCTGTGCATTATAATTATCAGTAGTATCCCATTTTGAGCCTTTTAGCCTTTTTGTTGGCCTCCGCATTATAACCTGAATCCATTCATTAAAATGACTCCTTTTCAACCCATTCCTCCTTGAGCATTGAGAGTGTTGATAAAAGATTAAGTTGGAGGTGGGATATCAATAATGAAAAGGGGTAAAATCATGAGACTCCATACCTCAAAAGCTCTTGTAAATCTTTGAAGCTTCGAGAAAAAAAAAAGAGAAGGAAGTTTATGAATAAATAGATACCCCAAGTGTGAAGTCAAAAGAAAGAAAGAAATAGTCAATGCAAGTGGTATACAGAAGCTTGGGATTGAAATAAAGGGGTATGTGAGTAGGGTTAATGTGAAAGTGTAAATCCAATGAAGGCAAAGGAACAAAAGGTTGGAAGGAAAATGAGAGTAATAAGTGCTCAAGGAGGAAGTAGCCACTATTGTCTAAATTTATATCCTACCCTTCCTTAAGCCAACATTATAAGCCTATAAAGTCCTTATGTGATCTTTAACTAAAGCGTTCGTATGAATAGGTGATGAATTAAAATAAGGGCAAGCCTATGGTATAGCAGGTGATGACACTTGAACTTCTATTCTGAGAGAGAGTGAAGTTAGTATTTCTGTCCCTTGATTTATTCCATGACAAATACTGTGCGAATGGGACTTTCTTTTTGGTGAGAGCACATACACTGCTAGGTTAATAGCTAGTTGAGCTTAGAGTCAAAGCATAAGTTGATTCAGCTGGAAGTAGCATTTAGTTACTTTGTTGAGGCTCAAAAGCTCACTAATTGATTGGTTGTCTTTTGAAGCATGTTTATGATTTGAAGTGGGTACAGTAAAAGATGGTTATACTTACGATGTGATTCACAAACAATATCCTTGGTCAATGTTACGTTATATTTGATAGGTAGAACATTGGTTAGGTTAGATTTGTGTTAATTGCTTGAGGACAATCAAAGGCTTAAGTTGGGGGTGTTGATGTGCCTGGGAATTTCGGCACATATTGATACTATTAGATTAGAAATTGCTTGTTCCACTTGATAATTATCACGTTATTTACTTAGTTTTCGTTTAGTTTCAGTACATGGATGAAAGAAACCCAAAAGCGCGAAAAGAAGGCCAAGAGTTGTGCAAAGGCAAGAAAAGAGGCCAACAATACAACAGGAGTAATTCTGCGACCGCAAAGTGGATCTGCGAGTCGCAGAATTGGAATGATGATCGCAGAGTCGGGCAGAAACTCAAGCCGAAGTTAACAGAAGAAAGCTATCGACAATGCGGTCGCAGAATGAAAATGCGCATCGCATTATCGCCGCAGATACAAACAGAGTTTTAGGTGAAGAATCGAAGGGAATAGCGATCGCATTCTGCGATCGCAGAATCAATCTGCGGTTCGCATTCTGAAACGCGATAGGAAGGAAAAGTACTGGGGCAGTCTGCGATACAAGATGCATATTCTGCGGACCGCATTCCTGATATGCGGCAGTAATGCGATCCGCAGAAGACAAAGTCGGCCCAGCAGTCATTTAAATTCGCCTCGATTTTTGGGCCTCTATAAATAGCCTTTCTAGGGTTATGTGCGAGGGACTTGTCAGATTTTAAAAGTGAAAACATAGTGCTTTTGGTTAATTTCAACTTGGGAGAGATATTTGGGTGATCAAAACTTGGAAATCCTTATTTTTGTAAGATGAATTCAATTTCTGTTATTTGTTCTTTAGTTCTAAATATGTGTAGCTAAATTTCAGTACTAAGGTTGTGAACCCTAGTTGGGTAGAATGTTATTGAACAATTGATTTTGATTCCAATTTCATAAGAAGCTTGATGTTTATTTATTTCTCGTTCTTAATTGAATCGTTAGTGGTTGCAAACATTAACGGGTGCCAACTTACACTATTGAACCTTGGAAAAGGGAGATAGAGTTTGGTAGAAATAAGTAACGACGATTCAAGGCTTTAACCCTTGTCTAATAAAATCACTTAGGAATAAGAGGATTTTAAGTTGGCAAATAAGTGGGTATTCGTGATTTCGACTTTAATGTATTCGGGAGAATCATAAAAGGATACGTTGTCTAGATATTGGAAAATATTGGATAGCACACTATTAAGACCCAATTGCATATCAAGAGCTGGAATTAATATCAATATCAATACATTCTACTACATTAGGGGGAGCACAACCTTAGTATCTCGACTTCAAAAATTTATTCAATTATTCTTGTTAATCTACAATTATTAGTTTGATATTTTTTTGTACTCAACATTCAATTTATCTTATTTTATTACTTGATCGAATTAAGGCTAAAGTGAAATATTACATTAATCAGATACTCGTTTCACGCCTATTCCCTGAGGGATTCGACCCCAACCTCGTTGGGTTACTATATTTGACATCGATCGCTTACACTATTATTAAGGTGTAATTTGAGCGGATCACATGTCAATATGAACCTTTCGAGGTGGGGTTGGTGTCACGAGCCAAAATCCCACCAATGGTCATGAAGGCACCTAACCTTGAAGACTAGGTAAGCCAATCACACAATGATATATAATATTGAAATAATATATAATAACTCTGAAGTTTAACATAAATTGAAGAATTAAGTCTCAATGAAGCTATAACATAAGTACATAAGTCAATTTCCCAAAACCAGGTAATACTGAGCCAAGATCTCTAAATAGAATACATAGCGAGTCTTAATAAGTACAATATTGTTTGAAAGGAAATAGAATAGCAAAAAATAAGACAAGGGGACTCTAAGGATTTGCGGCGTCCATGCAACACTATCTTGAATCCTCTCGATCTGTCACAAGCTCACTCACGAGCTCTGATACCTCCACCCACAAAAATATGCAGAAGTGTAGTATGAATACACCAGAATCGGTACCCAGTAAATATCAAAACTAACCTCGGTGAAATAGTGACGAGGTTCAAGTCATGTGATACTCCCTGGTTAACGAACCTGTACAACATATATATATATATATATATATATATATATATATATATATATATCAAAAATGGCAACACAAATATATATATAAGGGAGTACAATATCAACAATCTTGTTAAAGCAAGTGATAACAACTCAGCGTAAGAAAAAGTCATTCTTGACAGAAAATTATCAATTCGAAAAAGAGGCATATATCACCCCGTACACTATGTTTCATCAATATAACATGTCTACCCTTATCACTCCATAAACAACAATATCTACCCTTATCATATATGAACGCGAAAGCAAGAATAACAAGAACTCAAATAAAAGCAAGAAAGATAGAATTTAGCAAAGAACTAATTAGGAAAATTGAAGAACACTTGAAATCAAACACAAATTCCCTTAAGTTCAAATCCTAATCAAACATAAACTATAGGATAACCTTCAAGGGGAAGAATCCCCATAAAGCCACCTTAAAGGTTTTCAATCAACAATGGAAATCATACATAACACTCATACAATGAGTTCATAATCTCAATATCAAAATAAGCTAAGTCTAAAATGAGCGCCTTAAGGGCTATTTCTACTTGGGAGCTAGCTATTACAAGTTTAGCCACAAAATATAATGTGGTCTTTAATTATTGGCGAAATTGCACATGTAGTCACCATGTTATGAAAGTGGTCTCCAATTAGAATCCAAATTACTCGATGACTATCTAGATTGCATCCTCCTCCCTCCCTTAAAAGAAATAGTTCCTCAAAATTTGGACCTTTAAACAAAAGAAAGGGAGCTTCCACTAGTAAAATTTTAACTTGGACATAAACAAGTGCCTCAAAGAAACAAGAAAACCATTTAACAAATTTATGGTAAATCCAAGAATTCAAGCCAATAAGTAAGACAAATCTATCATTCAAACAAAAATCTAATGATACCCATGGACAAGATAAGGCATAAAAGCTAAGCAAAATATGTGAATTGTCATGTAAAACCTCCAATCTACACACCAAGTGCGCCCCAATATAAGAATCATCAAGAAATGTATTCACTCGCATAGCTTTATCAAGTCTAAACATAAGCATAAGCCAAATAAACAAGTCATTCTTGAATTCAAGTCAACATGAGAAATCAAGAATAAGAATGATATGTTCAAACAAAACAAGTCTCTTAGCTTTACCAATATTATCATTCAAGAAACGTTTAGCATATTTTTTCTTAAACTCATCACACCAATCCATATAAAAATTATCAACTTGTTTTAAACTCAAAGCACTAGTGTAGTGGAACAAATTAGCTCTATAAAATAAATGAGTGAAAAAAGTTAGAAAGTTTACACCAAGTAAAGAACTTTCTTCTTTTTCAAAACATTTAGCTTCCAAACACAATCTTGTTAGTAATCTCAAACGACTTCTCAAAAATGGAATTTTGATCGGTAAATCCAAATCAAACTCAAAACGTTCCATCTCACAACCAAACAAGAAAGAATCAAATGGCTTAAAGCTTGAAACATTACCACTCAATTCACCTTCAAATAAGAAATCATCACCAATTAAGGAATGATCCTCAAAATAGAAAGCATGAACAACAGCAATCAATGGATCAAAATCAACAAAATCACATAAAAATGCAACCTTTACACTTTCCCCAACTTCAATCAATGCTTCTTCTTAAGCAAATAGGTCATTCAAACCATCAAAACAACTCGAATCACTCTCTAGTGTATCTTCACAACTCAAAAAATCATTAGAATCAACAAATGTACCCAAACTAACACTTGAAACAACACTATGCTCATCACAACAAGAAAAAGTGATAGGCTTAGCAATCATACCTTGATGCAGTTCTAAAGATTCTATTTTACCTCCTTAAAGAATGGAAGAATCTTCACTTTGGGCTAGGGTGGATTCGGTCACCTCACTTGGAGTTCTTTCTTGAAGACTTCCATTTGAATTTTTCTTTAAAGGATCTACACAATAAGCCAAACAACTAGCAAGAAAAGCATTAGTCATGAAAGAATTATAAGAAGAGTGTTCCTCACTTGAACGCTCTTGTTTTCTCTCTTCCTTCTTTTCATTCTTTTTTTCAATATTTTCTTTTCCTTCTTTCTTGGCTCTCTCACTCAATTATTTCATACGCCTATAGTCTTCACTAACTTGAAATGGAGTCAAAGGAGTAAGGACTATTTTTTTGCCATTTTTCTCAAAAGAAAATTTATTAGTCCTTCCATCATGTAGAGCATCCTTGTCATATTTCCATGGCCTCCCCAATAATAATGACATGCTTGCATAGGCACCACATCATAAAGAATATCATCAACATACTTTCCAATTTTGAAACTCATCAAAACTTGTCTAATCACTTTAAGTTCACCACATTCATTAAGCCACTGGAGTTTATAAGGACGAGTATGTCTTTGAGTCTTCAAGTTCAACGTGTCAATCATAGAAGCACTAGCAACATTAGCACAACTACCACCATCAATAATCAAAGAACACACTTAATCTTTAATCTTACACCTTCCATGGAAGAAGTTCTCTCTTTGGTTTTTATCATCTATCACTTGTGCACTCAACACTCTCCTAACAATATATAAAGGTAAATTAGGAGTGTCATATTCTACTTCATCATCACGTTTGGCCTCCTCTTCTTCACATGATTCTCTACTTCTTCCCTTTCATAAGCTTCTTCCATAAGAATAATGGTACTTCTATTAGGACATTCAATCATTTTATGACCATATCCTTGACATTTGTAGCACCTATTAGAGTTAGAATTTTGGAAATAAGGTTTACAATTTTTTCCTCCTTCCTTAGCCTCCACCTTTGGTTTGTCTTTGTCATTTTTTCACTTAGAGTCAACTTTTGGTTTGTTTTCATTAGAAAGAGATTGCCAAGTTTCCTTTTTGTTTTTGCTCCATGGAGCATTGTAACTTTTGGATTTGCTCTCTTTGAGTTGCCTCTCTTCGTTGAGTTTATTTTCAACCTTGATATCCTATTGGAGTGCTTTATGTATAGTAATAAATTTGTGCAAAGTCATTTGGATAGAAACTTTCATGCTTAAGTCCCGCCAAAAATTTAGAAATCATGAGTCTTCCATTATCATCAAGATTGGCTCTAACCCAAGTTGTCTCCAACTCTTCAAAGTAAGCGTCCATATTCTTTTTTCCTTGCTTCATGTTGTAAAATTTGGTAAGCAAGTCATTCACTTACTCTTCGGGCACAAATATTGCTCTCATAACCACCCTAAGAAACCCCCGAGAATCAATAGCAATATCTCCATTTCTATTTCTATTTCGTTTTTCTTTCTCCCACCAAGAAGAAGCATAACTAAGAGGTTTAGAAATGGCATTCTTGAACCTTTTTGCATCGGATACATTGTTAAGTTCAAACTTCCTTTCCATTTATATTTCCCATTTGAAAAATTCCTCGGGGTCACTACTTCCCTTAAAAGTAGGAAGTAAAGTCTTGACGTTTTTAAGACCCCGGTCTTCTTCATCTCCCACCTTCTACCATATTCTTCATTACCAATATTTCCATCATAACCATAATCATAAGCATCATTCAAGTTTCTACCTTGATAATCTCTACCATGTCTTCCACCCCTCCCTCTAAAGCCTCCTTTTCCATTCCTTCTAGGTTGGACTCTAACTGGTTCATCATATTACTCGTCATAGTCCAAATCATCATCAAAGTTAATTTTGCGGTTGTTGTGTCCTAAAATATTGTTGTTGATGCTCAACTCTTTCTTGTCTACCTTGTGGAAGTTAACCATGTCTTGGTAATTGATTGGTAGCAACTTGTGATTGATTGATTAGCCTTGCAATGTGCGGTGTGATGGGAGTAGAACGAGTTTTTTGTATTGCACTAGTTCCCACTCCTTGGTTAGGATTAGGTGTCAAGCCTTGCTATTGGTTAAGAAATTTGTCACGAGACTTGATCACTTGTTCCATGTTATCAATTTTCATAATTAAAGCTTGTAAAGCCTCCAAAATGGTCTCATTGGAGACTCCCTCCTTTGGAGTTGTAGTATCTCCAATATTCAAAGACATAGTATCTACAAACAAAGAAAACAAGTTAAAAGAAAAAGGACCTCTCCAATTCATTCCCTTAGTGTATCCCTCAAAGATTGCACTCAAATTCTACCACTCGTGTATCACTCTTGTGCACTTGAATTTTAGGCACACACTCTTAGAATCTCACCACTCAAGCCTTTTTACACTCTTGGACGAATGTCCAAAGTTGATATCAAACTCAATCAAGGTACTTTTAAGTGGATCTTCCAACTTCGCGGCGAGAATGGAGTTTATGTAGCTCAACAAAGAACCTATAATAACTATAGGACAATGGAAACAAGAAATTAACAACGAAATTAAAGTGAAAAAAAAAAAGCACAAATAAAATTAGCACGAAATAAAAGAAAGCACATAAAAACTGATTATCACTAAGTATGAACTAATACTTAATTAAACTAGCTAGAATAAACAAGAAAAGAAAGAAAGAAACAAAAAAAAAAAAAAAAGATAAGTTGTAATGGCTATTTCTGAAACTGAGCAGAAATGGGCTACCAGACATAAGTGGCTAATTTTGAAATTGACGTACCAAATCTAGCTACGTGTGCAAGAATCTGGAAAATGGCTATGTCCTAAAGTGGCACTTTATGCAAAATCTGGACAGCATCATTGTTCTTCCATCTTCATCAACTTGATCAATTTTTACTCAAAATTTTCAACCCAAATTCTTACCTTCACCAAATGGTTTGAATAAACCAAAACTTCCCAACACCAATTAGAGCAAACTTCAATAACCAATTTCTTCACATAACCACCAAAATTTTGAAAGCCATTTTCAAGTTTCTTCTTCGAAACTTCAAACCCTAATAATGGCTAATCTCAATTTTAACTACTGAAGGCAGCTTCTTTCTTCGAATCTCATATCTACACTTTTTCTTTAAACTCGAAGCTTCGCTTGAGCTTCAATGGTGTCTTACAGCTCAAAGCCTTACCCAAACAGTAGGCAATCACGTTTTCCACCTCAAATAACACTACGAATCTGTTAGAGCAACTAAAAAACAACAGTCAACATTGTAACGAGATTTCAAACCCAAATCTAGAGCTTCGATGTACGCACAATTTCACAAATGGAGGAACCACATAATTTCAGCTCTTATTTCTTCCAAGCCACTAACAATCACGATTTTAGGAACAAAGCATGGAACAAAGGAAAGCGTACTCAATTAAATAGTCAAACTATTTTTAAAGGTTTTCTGATTTTGGTTTTTTTCTGTTGATTTTTTTCTGCTATTAAAATCAGTGTAGTAAACAAGTAATTTGTAGAAACAAATCCTTAGCCTACGCTCTGATATCAAGATGATACGAACGCGGAAACAAAAATAACAAGAACACAAATAAAAAGAGAGAAAAATAGAATTTAGCAAAGAGCTAATTAGGGAAATTGAAGAATACGATCAAACACAAATACCTTTTTCAATTTAAATCCTAATCAACCCTAAACTATAGGTTAACCCTCAAGGGGAAGAATCCCTATAAAAGCCACTTTAAAGGTTTTCAATCAGCAATAGAATTCATCCATCACTCAATGCGTTCATAATCTCAATATCAAATAAGTTAAGTCTAAAATGAGAGCCTTAAGGGCTATTTATACTTGGGAGCTAGTTATTACAAGTATAGCCACCGAATATAATGTAGTCTTTAATTGTTGACAAAATTACATGTCGCCGGCCTGTTATGAAAGTAGCCTCCAATGAGATCCAAATTGCTCGATGACTATCTAGATTGTATCACTATCCCTCCGTAATAAAAACATTCACCCTTATTGCTCTATAATAACAATACTCGCTCTTATCGCTCCGTAATAACAATATTTCCCCTTATTGCTCTGTACTCCGATACAATAACAGTATCAATCACAATTTCACAACAGAAACCTCGAGCTAATACCCAATTAATACGTCCACCATGTTCACATGTGTGATAATGACAACAATGCAAGATAACAAATTATCATCAAGAAGCATATCCTCATAACTCATCAAAGTAAAGTGCACAAGGTCATGATTATAATAAATAATTACGGGTAAGTGTTCAACATATAAGCATGACTAAATCAATTCAGCAATAATTTCACAAATGTCCAACTTGGCCTATTTAGAAAATTATAACCCTAAAACATTATCTCTAGCATGGAAAGGATAAGCTCCTGTAGTCATACAAGATTTACACGTATATCATAAGCGTAGAGTCTAATCCAGTTATTTTTCATATATAGCATCCGCACATACGCTTGTCGTCTCACATATACGCCGCATCAAATACATTAAAAATACACAAATAAGGTCCAAGCCTAAGGGTTATTCCCTCACACAAGATTAGGCAAGATACTTACCTTAAACACGCCAAACTAATATTCTAGAAATGCCTTTCCTTTAAAAATCACCTCCGTCCAGCTGAAATCCAGCCAAAAAGTAACACAATAACATCAAACAATGCTAAAGGAATCAATTCCAAACAAGAAAGTCCCAATATTTATCCAAATTCTAAAAGGTCAACAAATGTCAACTCCGGACCCACACGGTTAAAATCCGAGTCAAGAGGTAGATCCTAACTACTCATCACCCACGAGTCCAAATATATGATTAGATTCAAAACTCGAGTCCAAATCGACTCTCAAATCTCCAATTTTTATTTTTCAAAACATAGTCAAAACCCCCAAATATTCTCTTCCAAATTCCTTGATTTAGGTGCAAAAATTCATGGAAAATCAAGATATAATATCAAAATCAAGTGAAAATCACTTACCCAATTGCCTTGTGTAAAAATCCTCTTCAAAAATCACCCTTCTCCAAGTCTAAGGCTCAAAATATGAGAAAATGGGTCTAAATTAAAAAATGCATAACTAATAACCAACTGCAGATGTCGCATTTGATCTGCAACTAGAGGCTTGCAAATGTGACCTCCGCAAATCCAACCCTAAGCTCGCAATTGCGAACTTAGACTGCCCCAGCAAACGTCGTAAAGGAAACCACAAACTCCGCAAAGGCAAAGTGCACGGTCTGCCAGCCAATGTCGCAAATGCGGAAAAATCCCTCGCAAATGCGAGATCCTCCATAGTAGCCAATAGACGCAAATACGATGAGGAGTTCGAAATTGCGGTCCTTCACAAATGCAAGCTCTGCAATAGTAGGAAAACTGAAGCTTCACCAAACAACTCCAAAATCAATCCAAAACTCTCTCGAGCCCCTTGGGCTCGATACCAAACATCCACAGAAGTGCATAAACCTCATACATACTTGCTCTCAAGTTTAAAATATCAAGACAACATACAACCATGAATCGAACATCAAAATGCATCATGCAAGCCTTGAAACTCACGAACTTCGATATTCATAACCAAGTGTCTGACTCCTACCAAACCAATTAGGAATGAGAAAAAACATTGCACACAAGTTTCAAATCATAAAATGAACCTGTTTCAAGCCTCAAAACATTAATCTAAACCCGATGGCCTCAAAGCAAACTCATGGTCAAACTTATAAAGTTTCTAAACCTTCAATTTGTCAACTTTCGGCAAAAAGAGCCATATCATCCTAGGAACCTTCAAATTTAATCTGGACATACGCCTAAGTCCAAAATCACCATACGAACCTATTGTAACAATCAAAGTATGAATCAGAGGTCGTTAACACAAAATTTAAACCTTGGTTAATTCTTGTAACTTAAGCATGCAACAATGTGTTCTAATTCACCCCAAAACCTTTCCGGAACCAGACCAACCGTACCAACGAGTTACAACATAACAACTAAGCATATAGTAAGCATCAATTTAAAATACAAAAAACCGTCGATTGTGTCGTTCCAGCTGGTGTTGCAGCAGTTTCACTGCTTTTTAGGGGCCTCCACGTCTCTTCGATTTGAGCATTTGTCACGACCCCAGTTTCCCTTCGTAGGATGTCGTGACGGCACCTAGTCTCTAAGACTAGGTAAGCCTAACAAACATGCAGAATAATTAAAATTCGTTATTTAAAATCTCAAAACTTCAACAATTATATAAAATATCGTCTGCAATTCAACATGTACAACTCCCAAAACCCGGTGAAATATAAGTCACAAGCTCTATGAAGTGATACTAAATGTCTCTATACAATAATGTCTAAATAAGAACAAGAAAATAAAATAATCCAAGTGGAGAGGGACTCCGAGGCCTGTGGACGATGGCAGGTGTACCTTGGAGTCTCCACGCACAGACTCTACTCACTAACGCCTGGACTGGTAAGAAGCACCTGCATCTGCACAAAAAGATGTGCAGAAGCATAGCATGAGTACACCATAATGTTACTCAATAAGTGCCAAACCTAAGTAACGAGGTCAGGTCAAGGCCCTACTGGAAATAATAAGAAACAGGACGACATAAATGACTATTGGAAATAATAAAAAACTGAAAGATTTAACAATATAATAATAATGACAAAGGAAATGAAACAAGTAAGGAGTATGCCAAAATGTAACTACACAGAATAAAGGCAAATAATACATCACGAAAGAAAACAAGCATTTACATGTTAAGGAAACAAAACAACCAAAGACAGGTACAACAATAGAGAAATATCAACAAAGGTCAATACCGAGGTACCGCCTCGTAGTCTCAAATCACAAGAATGAATCACAATGTTTCCTTATATCACTACGGGAGCCTTTACATTTAGTTTTGAATATAATTTTCTTGAAATAGCATCCAATTAGCCCACCTTATCACACAACATGACTTCTAGTAGTTCCAATACTAGCCACACGTATCAAGCCCACCTTATCTCACCACATGCGTTTGAACCCTAAAACCTTATACCACCGCATGCGTATCAATATCACAACATATCACAAATCGCACCTCAAGTACCGAATGTCAAAACTTACCAGAGAAACCAAACAACATCAGAATTTCACAATAAGGAGCCCACAGCTCAACCACAATGTACACAAAGTCTCAACAATAACCACTAGAAGTGAATAATTCAATAGAATATATTTCGCATCTTAACACTTTGCCTCAATAGGAATTATGGCCTTTGCAACTCAATACCAATTTCAACAACCAGATGTTTCTAATAAAGACAATTTTAAGTAAAGAGTTCAACAATTATCGACGAATATGGAATAAAGAAAACAATAGCTTCAACTAAACAAGTAGAGAAAATAGCAGGTAAGAGATAAGACAAATAGAGCATGTGAAATTATACTAATGATAATGAGGATGACATGTTAAGATAACTCAATTAAGGCAAGAAAGCAATCTACGTAGTAAAACCGGTAATTTTCACATTTATCCCGTGTGCACAATCGTCACCTTGCATACACGGCTTTCATACATCACATTTATTACAGTAACACCAATCCTAAGTGGTAATTCCCTCACACAAGGTTAGGTAAGTCACTTACCTTAGATCATGCTAAATCAATCCATTAGTAGGCCTTCCCTCGATTATCCAACTCCAAACGGCTCGAATCTAGCCAAAATAATTTTATACTATAAATATAACTATAGAAAACTAATTCAAACAATGAAATTATGATCCTTGCAATGAATTCAAAAGTCAACCCAAAAAGTAAACTCGAGCCCACATATCAGAACCTGACCAAAATTACAAAATTCGAACACTCATTCGATAACGAGCCCAACCATATAAAAATTACTCAAATCCTACCTCAAATCGCCTTTCAATTCCCCAAATTTTAGCCTAAGAATTTTCACACTTTTTTCCCAAAATTCCAATTCCAAAACACTAATTTAATGATAAAATTAATCAAAACCGAGTTAGGATTCCTTAATGATCTTTCTGAAAAAAACCCCTAAAAACCGCCTCCCACCGAGCTCTCTTAGTCCAAAAATAGATTATGAATCAAACCCTCGAAAATCCTTCTTTTCTGCCCAGTGAATCTACTTTTGCAGCATTTTTGTCGCTTCTGCGACGCCGCACCTGCAGAAAAACTAGCACAGGTGCGGATTCCACTTAATTCCAGGAGTTCCGCTTTTGCGAACATGGATCGCACCTACGGTCCTGCCCAAGGCCCCACAATATTAGGCTCCCGTAATTAATATAACATTTTCCAAAGCATTCTGAACCAAGTCTTACCTAGTAGCCTAGCCTCACCCGGCTTAAACCAACCCACAAGATACCGGCATTGTCTACCATACAAAGCCTCATACGGAGCCATTAGAATGCTCGAATGGTAGCTGTTGTTGTAGGCAAACTCCGCAGGCGGCAAGAACTGATCCCAAGATCCCCCAAACTCTATCATACATGCACGAAGCGTATCCTCCAGTATCTGAAAAGTGCGCTCGGACTGGTCGTCCATCTGAGGTGAAATGTTGTACTCAACTCAATCCGCATGCCTAAATCATGTTGTACGGCCCTCCAAAATCGCGATGTAAACTACGTACCCCGATCAGAGATGATGGATACAAGCATGCCGTGAAGTCTGAAAATCTCGCGAATATAAACATGAGCCAGCTACTCGGAAGAATATGTAGTCACCACTGGAATGAAATAAGTCGACTTGGTCAACCTATCCACAATCACCCAAACTGCATCGAACTTCCTCTGAGTCTGAGGGATCCCAACAACAAAATCCATAGTAACCCCTTCCAATTTCCACTCGGGAATCTCTAGTCTCTGAAGCAATCCACCTGGCCGCCGATGCTCATACTTCACCTGCTGACAGTTTAAGCACCAAGCTACACATTCCACTATGTCCTTCTTTATCCTCCTCCACCAATAGTGCTGCCTCAAGTTCTGGTACATCTTGGCGGCAACCGGGTGATGGAGTACCGCGAACTGTGAGCCTCCTAGAGAATCAACTCAAACAAACCATAAACATTCGGCACACATAGCCTGTCCGTAACACACCGTCATCCCCGATAGTGAAATCCTTGGCATCGCCGTGCTGAACTATGTTTTTGAGGACAAACAGATGGGGGTTGTCATACTAACGCTCTCTGATACAATCATAAAGAGAAGACCGAGAAACCACACAATCCAAAACTCGAATCGGCTCCGAAACATCCATTCTAACAAACTGGTTGGCCAAGGCCTGAACATCCTATGCTAATGGCCTCTCTGCTGCCAGTAGATATGCTAAACAACGCAAGCTCTCCGCTTTGCGACTCAAGGCACCAGCCACCACATTGGCTTTGTCAGGATAATAAATAATGGTGATGTCATAATTCTTATGCAACTCTAACCACCTCCACTGCTGCAAGTTAAGATCCTTCTATTTGAACAAATGTTGTAGACTCCAATGGTTGGTATAGACCTTACAAGGGATACTGTACAAATAGTGCCGCCAAATCTTCAAGGCATGAACAATAGCTACCAACTCAAGGTCGTGGATAGGATAGTTCTTCTCATGCACCTTCAGATGTCTAAACGCGTAGGCAATCACCCAATCGTCCTGCACCAACACCACACCGAGAACATTACGCGACGCAGCACAGTATACACTATAAGACCCCGAACCTGTAGGAAACACCAACACTAGGGTTGTAGTCAAAGCTGCCTTGACCTTTTGAAAGCTCTCCTCACACTCCTTGGTCCATCTGAACGGAGCACCCTTCTGGGTCAATCTGGTCATAGGTGCGGCAAGAGATGAGAGACCCTCCACGAATCGATGGTAATACCCTGACAGACCAAGAAAACTTCGGATCTCAATAGTTGAAGACGGTCTGGGCCAACTCTACACTGCTTTAATCTTTTTCAGATCTACCTTTATCCCGTCACTCGACACTACATGACCCAAAAATTCCACTGAATCAAGCTAGAATTCACACTTTGAAAATTTTACATTCAACTTCTTTTCTCTAAAGGTTTGAAGCACAGTCCTCAAGTGTGCTGCTCATGATCCTCCCAACTCCAGGAGTACACTAGAATGTCGTCAATAAACACAATGACGAATGATTCAAGGTAGTACCGGAATACACTGTTCATCAAGTGCATGAATATTGCTGGGGCGTTGGTCAGCCCAAATGACATCACAAAGAACTCATAATGACCATACCAAATCCTGAAGGCAGTCTTGGGGATATCAGGTTCCCGAATCTTTAACTGATGATAGTTTGAACGCAAGTCAATTTACGGAGAACACTTTGGCACCCTGTAGCTGATCAAATAGGTCAGCAATGCGTTGAAATGGATACCTGTTCTTCACTATAACCTTGTTCAACTGGCGATAATCAATACACATGCGCATAGAATCGTCCTTCTTCTTTGCAAACAAGACCAGAGCACCCCAAGTTGATACACTAGGCCGAATGAAACCCTTATCAAGAAACTCCCGCAACTGCTCCTTTAAGTCTTTCAACTCTGGTGGGGCCATACGATATGGTGGATCAATGCCAAAATCGATATCCCTATCGGACGGCATGCCTAAAAGATTCGTCGGAAATACATCTGGATAATCCCTCACTACCGGAACTGATTCAACAGTAGGAGTATCAACACTGACATCTCTCACATATGCTAGATACACATCATATCCCGTTCCAATCATCCATTGTGCCTTAAGGAAAGACACCACCCTGCTAGGAACATAATCTAAGTACCTCTCCACTCTAACCGCGGCAAACCTGGCATGGCCAACGTCACCGTCTTGGCGTGACAATCAAGGATCGCATGATAGGGTGACAACCAGTGCATGCCCAAAATAACATCAAAGTCTACCATACTGAGCAACAATAGATCGGCTTTAGGCTCAAAACCACGAAGAACAACAAAACACGATCGATACACATGGTCAACAACAAGGGAATCCCCCACAGGCGTGGACACATAGAAAGAGGAACTCGGAGAATCACGAGATATACCCAAATACGAATCAAAATAAGATGATACATAGGAATAAGTGGAGCCTAGATCAAATAAGAATAATGCATCTCAATGACAAATCAGAAGAATACATGTGATAACTGAGTCGGATGCAACTGCCTCTGTCCCAGTAGGAAGAGCATAATATCTGGTATGTCGTCCCCTTCTAGGGCAACCTCTATCTACCCGACCTCCACCCCTAGTTGGCTGTGCAGGTGGAGTGGCAACTAGTGTGGTAACCATGGCCTGAGAAGCCTGAGGACCCGGTGGAATACGCGGAGCCTGAGTGTACCTCCTAAGTCTAGGAAAATCCCTCACCATATGATGAGTGTCACCACACTCAAAACAAGCCCTCGGAGGACGTGTCTATTGAGACTGGCTCGGGCTTGGTCAGCTGAACTGACTGCTGAAAGCACCCAAGCAAGAGGTGCATTAAATAATGTTTGTGCATAATTAGCAATTTGTGGCCTGGGAGTGGCCGGAATACGACTGGAAGCTGGAAGTGCTGAATGAACAGCACGTCTCACATAGCCCCTACTATGACGGGTCGCAACCAGACACGGGCACCACTGTATGTGCTAGAATCTTGAGGCCTCTTGGCCTCCCTCTCCTTTGTCTCCCGGACCCACATACCCTCCGATCTCCTTGCGATCTCCACTACCTACTGGTGTGAGATGTCCATCTCTAACTCTCGAGCCATGCTGAATCTGATACCACGGTTGAGCCCCTCGATAAATCGACGAACTCACTCTCTGATAGTAGCAACCAAGGCCGGTGCATGCCTAGACAAATCACTAAACCGGACTGCATACTTCGATACGGTCATAGCACTGCGTGCCATGCATCCCTAAGACTCTAGAACAAACTCCTTCAGGAACATGTCTAAGAACTAAGCCCAAGTGAGTAAAGCTACCCCGGCCGGACTACACAACTTATATGTTGGCTACCATTGATAAGTCTGCTCTCTTAAGCTTGAACGTAGTGGAAGCAACCCCACTGACTCCACAATACCCATAGTACAACGGATACGGTGGCACTCCTCAAGAAAACCTTGGGCATCCTCTGAAGACAAACCATTGAAAGTAGGAAGGCGGTACTTCTTGTACCTCTCGAGCCTGAGTTGCTCCCCCTCAGAAGTTCTTTTCGTAACCTTGAGATGAACTAGGGCAACCAGCTGCACTGGTATGACCTTTGAGGACCTAGTCAACTGCTCTAGGGTACTCGCAGTGGAAGTCTGTGCTCCTCTCCCAGCCTGAGATCTGGCAGGAGCAATTGGGATCTACCTTGCCTGAGCTAAAGTGATAAACATGCTCAAAAGCTGGGTGAGGGTCTCCTGAAATGCTGGGTAGTAACATGCATCTCAGGTGCATGCTCTCCAACTAGAGCTACTATTGGCTCATCTGTAGCAGCCCGTGCGGGTACTCTGGCTGCACCATGTGGATGTACTCGGCCTCTGCCTCGGCCTCGTCCCTAGCCCTAGCCTCTTGCAGCTCTAGCAGGGGGTGCAGGTGTCTAATTATTGGATCCAACTATGCGTGTCCTCACCATCTGTGAGAGAATAGAAAGACTAAGATTTAGAATTCTGAAGTCAACAAATTCGCATGATATGGAATCAAAGAAGTGAAACTTTTCCTAACAGTTCCATAGCCTCCCCAAAAGACAAGTACAAACGTCTCCGTACCGATCTGTGTGAATCTACCAAACTTGCTTGTGACTCATACTGCCTATGAACTTAGAGCTCTGATACCAACTTGTCACGACCCCAATTTCCCTCTGTAGGATGTTGTGACGACACCTAGTCTCTAACACTAGGTAAGCCTAACAAACATGCGGAATAACTGAATTAGTAATTTGAAATCTTAATACTTCAACAATTATATAAATACCATCTGCAACTCAACATGTACAACTCCTAAAACCCGGCAAAATATAAGGCACAAGCTCTATGAAGTGACACTAAATGTCTCTATACAATAATGTCTAATTAAGAACAAGGAAATAAAATAATCCAGGTGGAGGGGGACACCAAGGCCTGCGGACGCTGGCAGGTGTACCTAAAAGTCTCCATGCACGGACTCTACTCACTGACGCCCGGACTAGTAGGAAGTACCTAGATCTAAACAAAAGGATGTGCAGAAGAGTAGCATGAGTACACAACAACGGTACCCAGTAAGTGCCAAGACCAACCTCGGTAGAGTAGCGATAAGGTCAGGTCAAAGCCCTACTGAAAATAATAAGAAACAGGACGAAAGATTTAACAATACAATAATAATGAAAAAAAAATTGGAACAAGTGAGGAGTATGCCAAAACGTAACTACACAGCATAAAGGCAAATAATACATCACGGAAGAAAATAAGGATTTACATGTTAAGGAAACAAAAACCAAAGACAGGTACATCAAGAGAGAGATATCAACAAGTACCGCCTCATAGTCTCAAATCACAAGAATAAATCACAATCTTTACTTATATCATTGTGGGAGACGAAAATTATTTTCCCGAAATAGCATCCCGCGTTTTAGCCCACCTTATCACACCGGATGACTTCCAGTAATTCCCCTACTAGCCACGCTTATCAACACCACCTTATCTCACCGCATGCATTTCAACCCCAAAACCTTATACCATCGCATGCGTATCAATATCACAACGTATTACAAATAGCACCTTTAGTTCCCAACATCACAACTTGCCACAGAAACCAAATAATAATAGAATTTCACAATAAGGAGCCCACAACTCAACCACAATGTACACAAAGTCTTAACAATAACCATCGAAAGTGAATAACTCAATAGAATCTTATTTCACAACTTAACACTTTGCATCAATAGGAATTACGACCTTTGCAACTCAATACCAATTTCAACAACCAAATATTTCCAAGAATGACAACTTCAAGTAAAGAGTTCCAATAATTAAATAATGAATACGAAATAAAGGAAAGAAGAGCTTCAACTAAACAAGTAGAGCAAATAGCAGGTAAGAGATAAGACAAATAGAGTATGTGAAATTATACTAATGATAATGAGGATAACATGTTAAGATAACTCAATTAAGGCAAAAAAGGAATCTACGTAGTAAAATCGGTAAATTCCACATTGAGCTCGTGTACACACTCGTCACCTTGCATACACGGCTTTCACACATCACAGTTATCACAACAACACCAATCCTAAGGGGTAATTCCCCCACACAAGGTTAGGCAAGTCACTTAGCTCAGATCACACTAAATTAATCCACTAGTAGGCCTTTCCCTCGATTATCCAACTTCGAACGGCTCGAATCTAGAAAATACAATTTCATACAATAAATAAAACTATAGAAAACTAATTCAAACAATAAAATTATGATCCTTGTAAAAAATTAAAAAGTCAACCCAGGCCCGCATCTCGGAACCCGACAAAAATTACAAAATCACAACACACCCATTCGATAACGAGTCCAACCATACAAGAATTACTCATATCCAACCTCAAATAGCCTTTTAATTCCCCAAATATTAGTCTAAGAGGTTTCACATATTTTTTCCAATATCCAACTCCAAAAAACTAATTTTATGATGAAATTAACAATAGCTTCATGTAAATTAACCAAAACCGAGTTAGGATTCCTAACCCCAATGATATCTCTGAGAAACCCTTGAAAAATTGTCTCCCATTGAGCTCTCTAAGTCCAAATATGGATTATGAATCAAACCCTTGAAAATCCTTCTTTTCTGCCCAACGAATATGCTTCTGCAGCATGTTTGTTGCTTCTACGACGTCGCACCAGCAGAAAGACCATCACAAATGCAGATTCTACTTATGTCCAGGAGTTCCATTTCTGCGGACCATGGCTCGAACCTGCAGTCCTGCCCAAGGGCCCTCCTCCAATTCCGCTTCTACGGAAGAAATGGCCGCGCCTGCGGAGGCGCACCTGAGCTCAGGTGTCCGCACCTTGGAGACCAGCCCTGGGCTCTCTCTTTTGCTTCTATTCTTCACCTTCGGCACCCGCGATTTCGCACCTACACTTATGTTATGCTCAATTGCTGTTACGTGACTTGCAGGGGTAGTTGATTCGGTTCCGGGGATGTTTCAGAATGAGTTGAGACACTTGGTCTCAAGGTTGGGAGCTTAAGTTGAAAAGGTTGACCGAATGGTGACTTATGTGCAAATGGCTCTTGAATGGAGTTTTGATGGTTCTGATAGCTCCGTTGGATAATTTTGAACTTAGAAGTGTGTCCGGATAGTGATTTGGAGGTCCGTAGTTGATTTAGGCTTGAAATGGCGAAAGTGGGAAAAATTAAAAGTTTTGGAAATTAAGAAGTTTGACCAAGAGTTGGTTGTGGTTACCGGGCTCGGATTTTGGTTTCGAGAGTTGGAGTAGGTCTGTTGTGTCAATTATTAATTGTGTGCAAAATTTGAGGTCAATCGAATTTGAATTGATAGGTTTCGACATCGATTGTAGAAGTTGGAATTTCTTAGTTTTCATTAGGCTTGAATTGGGATGAGATTCGTGTTTTTGATATTGTTTGATGTGATTTGAGGCCTCGACTAAGTTCACATCATATTTTAGGACCTATTGGTATGTTTGGTTGAGGTCCAGGAGCCTTGGGTGTATTTCAGATGGTTAACGGATGAAAATGAGACTTGAGGCATTGCTGAAGCTGGAGGCCTTCTGGTGTGATCCAGCGATGCAAGTGCGACTGGGTGAACGCAGATGCAAGAAGTAAGATGGTGAGCTGGAGGTTTCTGGGTCGTAGGTGCGAAGAGGTGGTCCGTAGAAGCGGAGTCGCTCCTACGGAAAGGAGGTCGCAGAAGCAGAGAATGGGGGAGGCTGTAGTGATCAGGTGTTTCCGCAGAAGCAGACATTTGGTCGCAAAAGCGATTCAGTAGATGCGGACTTGGGGGCGCAAGTGCGGAGTCTGGGGAGTTAAGTGAACTCTGTAGCTGTGGAGGTTTCGCCGCAGATACGATCCCCCAGAAGCGAATTTTGGCTCGCAGGTGCGAAAGCACTGGAAGAATATAAAATTTGAGGGTTTCATAATTTATCATTTTGGGACATTGCAAACTCGAACTAAGGTGATTTTTAGAGGTATTTCGAGAGGTTTATTGAGGTAAGTCACTTGTGATCATTTTTATTCAATAATATTGTTTCCCCATTGAATTTCCCACCTAGTTTGTGTGTTTTTGAGGTGGAACTTTGGGAGTTTGAAGTCAAGGATTTGGAGAGTTAAATTTGGGGATTTGAGTGATGATTTGGTGTTGTAATTTGGTAAATTTTGTATGGTTGGACTCGTGGTTGAATGGCCTTCCGGATTTGTAACTTTTATCATATTTCGATATGTGGGTTCGGGGTCGACTTTTGAGTTAACATTTTGATTTTTGATTAAGAACTTAGTATTTTCATATGGAATTAATTCCTTTAGCTCGTGTTGATTGTATCAAATTGTTTGTGGCTAGATTCGAGGCATTCAGAGGACGATTCGCAAGGCAATGGCTTATTAGAGTAGAGATTTGTACGGTTTGAGGTAAATAACACTTCTAAACCTGGTTCTGAGGGTATGAAACCCCAAATTATGCGTTATGTGATGGGTGTTAAGGTGATGCACATGCTAGGTGATGGGTGTGCGGGTGTGCGCCGTAGGAATTGTGACTTGGTCAATTCTATGGAAATCGATAATCTTGTCGTTATCCGTATATTCTCTAGGTGTTAGAGAAATTGAGCTGCAAGTCGTGTTAGAAATCATGCTTAGGCTACATGCTGGTACTATTGGGACCGACAGAGGTTGTTTTGTATGTTGAATTATTTGCTTAAATTGCAATTATGTACTCAATCACAGCTATTATTTGCATATCATATTTCAGTCTCTGTTGCCATTTATTGATACATCATATATCATTGTTTGGGCTGATTATCATGATTCTTGTGAGCCTGAGAGACTGGAGAGATTGATGACTGAGTGAGGCCGAGGGCCTGACTGTGAGGATATTTATGGGATGGGGCAACACGTCGTAGCGTGTATTATTGATTCATGCCATGATTGGCTTGTTATAGCGCTTGGGCTTGATTTGCCCCTCCAGAGTCTGCACACCTACAGTGAGTGCGAGTGCAAGTGTGAGTGCCGAGCACGGGTACCGAGCGATTGGGAGGATTGAGTGACTGTGAGGATGGAGTGACTGTGAGGAATAAGTGATTGTAAGGATGAAGTGAATGGGAGGATGGAGTGATTGATACTCTGAGAGTATGCATATAATTTCGTCATTGTGTTGTACTTCAGTTGGCATGCATAACTAACATGTAGATATCGAGATGTACCATATCTTTTTTCAATTGAACTTGACATATCTTACCTATTTGAGCTTTAACTTTTAACTGGGAAGCATGCCTATATTTCTGTACTATAATTCAGTATTTGAACTGTACCTGTGAAGTTCGTCACTGCTTTCAGCCTAATAGTTAAACTTGTTACTTACTGAGTTGGTTATACTCACGCTACACCCTGCACTTCGTGTGCAGATCCTTGTGTTTCCGGACATGGTGGTTGCTGATTCTCAGAGTTTTCAGTTATTCAAAGATTATCGAGGTAGCAGCCCTGGCATCTACAGACCTTGACTCTCCTCCCCTATCCCTCAGTTTTACATATTCAGTTTCTCCTTTCTTAGATAGTGTATCAGAATTTGTATTTGTACATATGCTCATGTACTCAGTGACACCCTGGTTTTGGGAAACTTCTGTATCGAGTTGTGATGGTTTTATCCAGTTTTTATGAAATCTTTCACTTATTTAAACATGTTTTAGTATTATTCTGAATTTGAAAGTGTCAGTATGTATGGTTGTCGGCTTGCCTAGCGTCATGATAGGCGCCATCACGACGGGTTGAGATATTGGTCGTGACAAGTTGGTTTCAGAGCCTAGGTTACATAGGTCTCACGAGTCATGGGCAAGTTTAGTGGAGTCTTGCGGATCGATAGGGAGACATCTGTACTTATCTTCAAGAGGCTGCCGAACCCTTAGGAAAACTTCAGTTTCTTGCATTCTTGTCGTGCGAAATTGTTGATCTCGGGAACTAAACTTCTGTTATTCTATTCTCTCACAGATTGTGTGGACATATGCTATCAGACTGGACGGAAAACCACCAGTGCCACTGGCTAGGGCAACAAGAGGCCGGGGTCGCGGTAGGGGTCACTGTAGGGGCCAAGGTGCACCTCCACCAGTTGCTCCAGCTTAGGAGCAGGTTTCAAATGTGGTTGAGCCAGTGGGGCTAACTCAGGCACCAGTTGTGCCCGTTATGATTCCAGGACTTCAGGAGGCTTTGGCTCAGATATTTACTCTGTGCACTAGCCTTGCTCAGGTGGTTTCTATTCAGACCACGCCATCCACTTCTCAGGCCGGAGGATATACTCTTACTCCCGCCGCCTGTACTCCAAAGCAGGTGATGCAAAGAATTAAAACACCGAGGGTACTACCAGCCTGGCCGGCAACAATTGTTCAAGCCCAGGTGGGTCTCATTATGGCTGATGAGGAGCAGAAGAGGCTTGAGAGATTTGGGAGGCTTAGGCCTCCATCTTTGAGTGGGGCTGAATCAGAGGATGCTCAGGACTTCCTGGATAGGTGCTAGCAAATTCTTCGCACGGCGGGTACTCTAAGACTAGTGGAGTCTTCTTTACTACTTTTCCACTATCAGGGGCTGCTTTCAGATGGAGGGAGGCCTATGAGAGGAGCAAGCCAGTTGGTGCTGCACCATTTTCATGGCATGAGTTCTTCGTTCTCTTCTTGGAGAAGTTTGTGCCACAGACCCACAGGGAGAGCTCCGTAGAAAGCTCGAGCAGCTACGTCAGGAGGGCATGTCGGTAACCCGCTACGAAATAAGATTTTTTGAGTTGGCTCGTCATGCAGTTTGGTTGGTTCCCACTGAGAGGGAGTGGATTAGGAGGTTCATTGATGGCCTCCACTATCAGTTGTGTTTTGTTATGACTCGGGGAGTGTATCGGGTGCTAGGTTCAACGAGGTAGTTTATATTGCTCGGTGGCTAGAGATGGTCCGTAGTCAGAAGTGTGAGGAGAGGGAGGCCAAGAGGCCTCGTGGTTCAGATAGTTTTAGTGGTATTCCTTCTGAGGGGTAGTCCTACCACAGCAGGGGTCGTCCTTATAGGATCGCTCAGATAGGTCGTCTAATTCATCATGGTGTATCAGCTAGCCATGGTTCGTACAGTGCTCGTCCGGGTCACTCATCTCTCAGTGCTCTCCCAGCTCAGAGTTCATCCCACGCTCCATCGGTTCAGGTTTTATTTGTGCTAGGTCTTTCTAGCAGTTACTCTAGTACTGGGGAACCGATTCAGTCCCCACCACCACCAGCGGCGAGTTTCTTTGAGTGCAGGGAATTTGGGCATATGTGGAGACACTGTCCTCATCGCTGGGAGGTTCACTTTAGCAGAGGAGTCAAGCTATAACTTCTGCACCAGTTACTTCACCACTCGCCCAGCCAGCTAAGGATGGGGCTTAGGCAGCTAGGGGTCGCCCTAGAGGGGGAGGCCGATCAGGTGGCATCCACGCCCAATTCTATGCTATTCCTACCAAACCGGATATTGTTGCTTCAGATGCAGTGATCACAGGTATTGTCACAATGTGCCACAGAGATGCTTCCATATTATTTGACCCTGGTTCTACTTATTCCTATGTATCATCCTATTTTACTCATTATTTGGATATGCCCCATGAGTCCTTAGTTTCACCAGTTCATGTATCTACACCGGTATGTGATACTATATTGTTGACCGTGTATATCGGTCGTGTGTAGTGACAATTGGGGGATCGGAGACTCGAGTTGATCTCTTATTGCTTAGTGTGGTTGATTTTGATGTGATCTTGGGTATGGATTGTTCTCTTCATGTCATCCTATTCTGGATTGTCACGCTAAGACTATGACGTTGGCAATGCCAAGGCTACCAAGGATCGAGTGGAGAGGTTCTCTAGATTATGTTCCCAACATGTTGATTTCTTATTTGAAGGCCCAACAAATGGTTGGGAAGGGGTGCTTGTCATATTTGGCCTTTTTGAGGGATGTTGGTGTTGATACCCCTACTATTGATTTTGTTCCGGTGGTGCAAGACTTTCCGGATGTGTTTCCTGCAGACTTGTCGGGCATGCCAACCGACAGGGATATTGATTTTGGTATTGATTTAGTGCCGGGAACTAAGTCCATTTCTATTCCTCCGTATCGTATGGAACCAGCTGAGTTGAACGAATTGAAAGAGCAGCTTCAGGAAATTCTTGTTAAGGGTTTTATTAGTCCTAGTGTGTCGTCGTGGGGTGCACCCCGTTTTGTTTGTGAAGAAGAATAATGGTACTATGCGGATGTGCATCGACTATAGGTAGTTGAAAAAAGTTACAATCAAGAACAAGTATCCTTTGCCACGCGTTGATGATCTATTTGACCAGCTTCGGGGAGCGGGGTGTTCTCTAAGATTGATTTGAGGTCTAGGTATCACCAGTTGAAGATTCGAGACTCAGATATTCTAAAGACGACATTCAGTTCCCGTTATGGTCACTATGAATTCCTTGAGATGTCTTTCGGGCTGACCAACACCTCAGCAGCATTCATGCATCCGAAGAACAGTGTATTTCAGCCATATCTTGACTCGTTAGTCATAGTCTTCATTGATGATATCCTGGTGTACTCACGTAGCCAGGAGGAGCATGCCTAGCATTTGAGGATTGTATTACAGCAGTTGAGAGAGGAAAAGCTTTATGCCAAGTTCTCCAAATGTGAATTTTGGCTTAGTTCGATGGCATTCTTAAGGCACGTGGTATCCAGTGGGGGGATTAAGGTCGATCCAAATAAGATAGAGGCAGTTTAGAGTTGGCCAAGACCATCCTCAACTACTGAGATTCGGAGCTTTCTCCGCTTGGCCAGTTATTATCACCACTTCGTAGAGGGTTTCTCGTCTATTGCATCACCTTTGACCATATTGACCCAGAAGGGTGCTCCTTTCAAGTGGTCGAATGAGTGTGAGGAGAGCTTTCTGAAGCTCAAGACTACCTTGACCACAGCTCCAGTTCTAGTTTTGCCACCAGCGTCGGGCTCTTATACAATGTATTGTGATGCTTCTCGGATTGGTATTAGGTGTATCTTGATGCAAGAGGGTAGAGTGATTGCTTATGCTTCGCGCTAGTTGAAGCCTCATTAGAAGAACTACCTTGTTCATGATTTGGACTTGGCGGCCATCCTTCATGCATTGAATATTTGGAGGCATTATCTGTATGGTGTGTCTTGTGAGGTATTTACGGATCATCGAAGTCTTCAGGACTTATTCAACCAGAAGGATCTAAATTTGAGACAGCGGAGATGGTTGGAGCTGCTAAAGGACTATGATATTACCATTTTGTATCATCTCGGAAAGGCCAATATGGTGACCGATGCCTTGAGTAGAAAGGCGGTGACTAGGGGTAGCCTTGCATTTATCCCTATTAGTGAGAGACCACTTGCAGTTGATGTTCCGGCCTTGGCCAACCAGTTCGTAAGATTAGATGTTTCGGAGCCTAGTTGGTTCCAGCTTGTGTGGTTTCTCGGTCTTCCTTCTATGATTGCATCAGAGAGCACCAGTATTATGATCCTCATTTCCTTGTCCTTAAGGACAAGTTTCAGCACAGTGATACCAAGGATGTTACTACTGGGATGATGGGCTGTTGAGGATGCAGGGTCGGATTTGTGTACCTAATGTAAATGGGCTACGTGAGTTGATATTTGAGAAGGCCCACAATTCGCGATATTCTATTCATCCGGGGGCCGCGAAGACGTACAAGGACTTGAGACAGCACTGTTGGTGGAGGAGGATGTGGAAGGATATGGTGGGGTTTGTAGCTCGGTGCCTAAATTGTCAGCAAGTGAAGTACGAGCATCAGAGACCGGGCGGATTGCTTCAGAGGCTTGAGATTCCGGACTGGAAATGGGAGCATCTGACTATGGATTTTGTAGTTGGGCTCCCAAGGACTTCGAGGAAGTTTGATGCTATTTGGATAGTTGTGGAACAGTTGACCAAGTCCGCGCATTTCATTCCAGTTGGGACTACTTATTCTTCGAAGCAGTTGTCTAAGATCTATGTCCGCGAGATTGTTCACCTTCACCGTGTGCCGGTGTCCATCATTTCAAATCGGGGCATGCATAACATTGCAGTTTTGGAGAGCAGTGCAGCGAGAGTCGTGCACACAGGTTGAGTTAAGTACAACATTTCACCATTAGACGAACGGACAATCCAAGCGCACTATTCAGATATTGGAGGATATGCTACGCGCTTGTGTCATAGATTTTGGGGGTTCTTGGGATCAGTTTCTGCCGCTCGCAGAGTTTTCCTACAACAACAGCTACCAATCGAGCATTCAAATGCCTATATATGAGGCCTTGTATGGGAGATGATATCGGTCTCCAGTGGGATGGTTTGATCCGGGAGAGGCTAGACTATTGGGTACTGACTTAGTTTAGGATGCTTTGGACAAGGTTAAGTTAGTTTAGAATCGGCTCTGCACGGTGCAGTCTAGACAGAAGAGTTATGCCAATCGGAAGGTTCACGATGTTGCTTACATGGTGGGGGAGAAGGTTTTGCTCAAGGTTTCACCCATGAAGGGCGTTATGAGATTCGGGAATAAGGGCAAGTTGAGCCCTCGCTATATTAAGTCATTGGAGGTGCTTCAGAGGATTGGGAAGGTGTCTTGCAAGCTTGCCTTGCTGCCTAGTCTGTCGAGTGTTCATCCAGTGTTTCATGTTTCTATGCTCCAAAAGTATGTCCGCGATCTGTCTCATGTTTCGGACTTCAGCACGGCTTAGTTGGATGGTGATTTAACTTATGATATGGAGCCGGTGGCCATTTTGGATCGGTAGGTTCGAAAGTTAAGGTCAAAGAACATAGCTTCAGTAAAAGTGCAGTAGAGAGGTCAGCCAGTCAAGGAGGCTACTTGGGAGACCGAGGGGGAGATGTGGAGCAGATATCCACGCCTATTTGAGACACTAGGTACATTTTTAGACCCGTTCGAGGACGAACATTTGTTTAAGAAGGGGAGGATGTAACGACCCGGTCGGTCGTTTTGAGCGTTGTAGCCCCGTTCTCCCATTTACTGCTTATGTTATGCCCAATTCTCATTACGTGACTTGCGAGGGCAGTTGGTTTAATTCTGAAGATGTTTTAGAATGAGTTGAGACACTTAGTCTCAAGGTTGGGAGCTTAAGTTGAAAAGGTTGACCAAATGTTAACTTCTGTGTAAATGGCTCTGAAATGGAGTTTTGATGGTTCTGGTAGCTTCGTTGGGTGATTTGGGACTTAGGAGTGTGTCCAGATAGTGATTTGGACTCGGTAATTGATTTAGGCTTGAAATTGCGAAAGTTGAAAAACATAGAAGACTTGGAAATAAAGAGGTATTGACCGAGAGT
Source organism: Nicotiana obtusifolia (assembly GCA_002018475.1). Taxonomy (NCBI): domain Eukaryota; kingdom Viridiplantae; phylum Streptophyta; class Magnoliopsida; order Solanales; family Solanaceae; genus Nicotiana; species Nicotiana obtusifolia. The sequence continues at coordinate 35,464 of MCJB01012440.1, forward strand.
TGGCTTTGTGGTTACTAGACTCAGATTTTGGTTTCGAGAGTTGGAGTAGGTCCGTTGTTATGACTTGTGTGCAAAATTTGAGGTCAATCGGACATGAATTGATATGTTTCGGCATCGATTATAGAAATTACTATTTCTTAGTTTTTATTAGGCTTGAATTGGGGTGCGATTCGTGTTTTTGATGTTGTTTGATGTGATTTGAGGCCTCAACTAAGTTCGCATCGTGTTTTAGGACCTGTTGGTATGTTTGGTTGAGGTCCCAAGGGCCTTGGGTGGATTTCGGATGGTTAACGGATGAAAATGAGACTTGAAGCATTGCTGAAGCTGGGGGCCTTCTGGTATGATCGCACCTGCGAGGGGATTGGTCGTAGGTGCGATGCCATAGGTTTGACTGGGTGAACACAGATGCGAGAAGTAAGAAGGTGAGCTAGGGGTTTCTAGGCCGCAAGTGCAAAGAGGTAGTCCGCAGAAGCAGAGCCGCTCCTGCGGAAAGGAGGTCATAGAAGCGGAGAATGGGGGAGGCTGTGATGGTCGGGTGTTTTCGCAGAAGCGGACATTTGGGCGCGAAAGCGCTTCTGTAGATGCGGACTTGGGGGCGCAGGTGCGGAGTCTGGGGACTTAAGTGAACTACACAGGTGCGGAGGTTTTGCTGCAATTGCGGTCTCGCAGAAGCGAATTTTTGCCCACTGGTGCGAACGGACTGGGCAAAATATAATATTTTAGGGTTTCGTGATTTTATCTTTTTGGGACTTTGCAAACTCGGACTAAGGTGATTTTTGAGAGGGATTTCGAGGAGTTTCTTGAGGTAAGTTACTTGTGATAATTTTTATTCCATAATATTGTTTCCATTGAATTTCCTACCTAGTTTGTGTGTTTTTGAGGTGGAATTTTGGGAGTTTGAGGCTAGGGATTTGGAGAGTTAAATTTGGGGATTTGAGTGACGATTTGGTGTCATAATTTGATAAATTTTGTATGGTTGGACTCGTGGTTGAATGGCCTTTCAAATTTTGTAACTTTTATCGAATTCCGAGACATGGGCTCGAGGGTGGAATTTTGAGTTGTCTTTTTTGAATTTTGATTAAGAACTTAGTATTTTCATATGGAATTGATTCCTTTAGCTCGTGTTGAATGTATCGAATTGTTGTGGCAAGATACGAGGCATTCAGAGGCTGATTCGTGAGGCAAGGGCTTATTGGAGTAGAGATTCGCACGGTTTGAGGTAAGTAACACTTCTAAACTTGATTATGAGGGTATGAAACTCCAAATTACGTGTTATTGATAGGTGTTGAGGTGATGCATATGCTAGGTGATGGGCGTGTGGGCGTGCACTGTAGGAATCCGTATATTCTCCATGTGTTAGAGAAATTAAACTACAAGTCATATTAGAAATCATGCTTAGGCTACATGCTGGTACTGTTGGGACCGACGGAGGTTGTTTTGCATGTTGAATTATTTGCTTAAATTGCAATTATGTACTCAGTCACAACTATTATTTGCGTACCATATCTCAATCACTGTTGCAATTTATTGATACATGATATATCATTGTTTGGGCTGACTATCATATTTTTGTGAGTCTGAGAGACTGGAGAGATTGATGACCAAGTAAGGCCAAGGGATTGACTGTGAGGATATTTATCAGATCGGGCTGCATGTCGCAGCATATTTTATTAATCCATGCCATGATTGGCTTATTATAGGGCTTGGGATGGATTTGCCCCTCCGGAGTTTGCACACCCACAATGAGCACAGGTACCTATTGAGTGCGAGCGCGAGTGCCGAGCGGTTGGGAGGATTTAGTGACTATGAGGATGGAGTGACTATGAGGAATGAGTGACTGTGAGGATGGAGTGACTGATACTCTGAGAGTATGCATATAATTCCATCACTGTGTTGTACTTCAGTTGGCATACATAACTGACATGTAGATATCGAGATGTACCATATCTTTTTTCATTGAACTTGACATATCTTACCTATTTGAGCTTTAACTGTTAAACTGGGAAGCATGCCTACATTTCTGTACTATAATTCAGTATTTGAACTGTACTTGTGAAGCTCGTCATTGCTTTCAGCCCAATAGTAAAATTTGTTACTTACTGAGTTGGTTGTACTCACGCTACACCCTGCACTTCGTGTGCAGATCCTTGTGTTTCCGGACACGGTGGTTGCTGATTCTCAGAGTTTTCAGTTATTCGAAGATTATCGAGGTAGTTGCCCTAGCGTCCGCAGTCCTTGACTCTCTTCCCCTATCTCTCGGTTTTACTTATTCAGTTTCTGCTTTCTTAGACAGTGTATCAAACTTTGTATTTGTATAGATACTCATGTACTCAGTGACACCCTGGTTTTGGGAAACTTCTATATCGAGTTCTGACGGTTTTATCTAGTTTTTATGAAATGTTTCACTTATTTAAACTTGTTTTAGTATTATTCTGAAATTGCAAGTGTCGGTATGGATGAGTTGTCGGCTTGCCTAGTATCATGATAGGTTCCATCACGACGGGTTTAGATTTGGGTCATGACACAAACCCTTCGCAGTTGTGATGACACCCGCAGGCCTGGGACTTCAACAATGAAGTCAAGTCCAAAATTGGTCCCAGTTCGATCTGAACCACACCGGGGGCCCCCCGGGACTCCCATTCGAATATACCAACAAGTTCCAAAATACATAACGGATCTACTTGAGGCCAAAGATCACATCAAACAACATCCATTCTACGGATCACAACCCAAATCCAAGCCTATGCAACTATGAACTTCTGAATTCTGAAACCAATGCCGATACATACCAAAATAATTCTGATTGACTCCAAATTTTGCACACAAGTCATAAATGACATTACGGACCTATTTTAACTTCTGGAACCGGGATCCGACCCTGATATTAATAAAGTCAACTCTCAGTCAAACTATCAAAAATCTTCCATTTTCCATTTTTCGCCAATTCATGTCGAAACAACCTACGGACCTCCAAATTAATATCCGGACACGCTCCTAAGACCAAAATCATAATACGGAGCTATTGGAACCATAAAAACTCCATTATGGAGTCGTCTTTATACATTTTAAACAACAGTCAACTTTTACAACTTAAACCTCCAACATAGGGACCATGTGTCCCATTTCACTCCGAAACTCACCCGAAACCAAAATCAAACACCCCGACAAGTCACATAATCATGGTACAACATAGAGGAGGCGATAAATGGGGATAGGGGCTAAAACACTCAAAACAACCGGCTGGATCGGTCAACATTCAACTGTTGTTGCTGCATCATGAAATATTTTATCATCTCCTCTAACTCATATCATTCATTTCCCCTACTAGTATATCTTGCAAAGAAATTTTCCCTTGAATGGGATGGCGAGGTACTAGTTGATTGATCATTTAGGGTCTGTGCTCTTCTAGTTTGTTCCGCTGGTTGAGCTGTTGGGTCCACGAATTGGTTATTGATCTCACACATGGTGTTTCCTTAAATAAATAATCAATGCATGAGTATAACACAAAATTAAAAGGAATCAGTGTGACTTTGGATCAAACACTCAATGCTTAGGTCCCGCTGTGGGTGTCACTGTTTAACTCAAAAATTAACTTTAAAATAAATAATTGAATTTTTTTAAGACTACTAGAAAATTTATTAATCTCAATCACGTATAGTAAATTGAAGAACAATGATGATTGATTGTACAGAGATTAAGATAAGAGAAATTTTATTGATCGTTGGCCACCAAATGTAGCTGAGTTGAAATGAATTACAATACAGTAAGAGAGAAATATAATCTTCCTAGTAGATAAAATAAGAACACAATTAATTGTCATAAATTGTTATTTGTCATCAAATATCTACTATAAATTAATTGAATAGGGTACTTATACCCTAGATGGGATGAGATTATTCCGAGTGCCTATATTTCATGTTAGGCATGCGGTTAGTAGGGTGCGAGATTCTCTCCAGCGGAAACTATAAATGCACAACAGATGGAGACCACAATCTCGGGAGGGATCCAAGTACGGTTGATTTTGGGACCGGAAGTACTTGAACTGGTCCATGTGCATGCTCTTTCAGTTGCATTTATTTTTAATTAAAGAGGCGGTCCTAGTCATAGCTCTTCTGCTCCCAAGTCTCGACTTCCGTGCTTATGGATCCGAAAATGCGTACACCATGTGTCACCATTTTATTTTGCCATGTAGTAAGGACAAATATTACTAATACAAGGGGATCAGTACCTACCTTTTCCAGCCTTTATTTGGTTATTGAGCTTTCTTCCCTTTCTCACGGGAAGCTGGAGTTGCTTCTTCTAGGAGTGCAGCAAAAGGAATCTCTTATGGGGGGTGAAACAGAAGTAATTTCTTCTAAAGGATTAGCAATATAGCTCATATGGTTTACTGAGGGATGATCTACAACTGCTATAAGGTAGAGAAAGCTTACCAAATGATGGGAAAGTTGCAGAAGGAATCACTCCAACTAAATTGGCAAGCAATAATGACTTGTGTGTGTGTGTGTTTGTGTATATATATATATATATAAAGAGAGAGAAAGAGAGAGAAGCGGGAAACTCACTTTTCATAATCGTCAAACTTGGGAAAGATTTTCATTATAAAAATAGTCATCATTACCTTGGGGACTATAGTCAACTACAGAGCCAGTAAGGAATTGTCACGTGTCTCACAGAACAAATAAATACTATGCACGCCATCCCAATCACAAGTCTTATAACTTTAATAGTAGGATAATTCTGAGACTCCTTCTTTGTCAAGAAAGGATCCTGAGCAAGATTTTCTCCTATCAAAGGATTTTTACTTCTCGGGTATTTCTTGGAGAACTACCTGATAAGTGGGGAACTATCTATATTGACGAAATTTGGCCTTACCAAACACAACAAAATGATGACACGTGGTGCAAGCGGCTCCGGACCTCTAAGGACGAAAGTTAATACCTAGGAGTATAAGCAATGTGACCGAGATCGCCTGTTTAATTCGAAACAAGAGAAACATGGAAGAGCATGCATCTGGAGTAGATTGATCGCGTCCAAATGCACACCTCTAAACAAGGTAAGAAACGGTCGATTGTAATTATAGTAACCCAACGAAGAGTCGAGGTCGAATCCACAGGGGGCTAGATGGGAGTTAGGAGTATATTTTCTAATGCGTGAAATTGAATTATCTTAATTTGCACTTTCACAAAAAGGGATTTTATTTCTATTTCTAATTTTACACTAAAGTTTGCAGAATAAATAAATAAGACTAGAATGATTGTTTTGATATATTTCAAATTGGTAAAAAGTCTAGGGCTGTGACCATTACCTAGGTGTTTGCCTAATGGGATAAAAACATTAACGCTTGTTTTGTTGATCAGGGTGTATTATAGTTTTAAACTCTTAATTACCCACTCAATACCTCTCGGTCAGAGAGTGATTTTTGCCAATTTGGCTTTCTATAGACCAAATGGGTATAACACAAACCAGTTGATAACAGCTCAAGTTGGGTTATTACTATATCTAGGTTGAACCCTTTAATTAGGCTCATCAATCTCTCGATTGAATAATTCCTTGTTAGCCAAGTTTTCCTAGACTTAGTCTCTCTTTCTCAAGTAGAGATTAAGTCAAATAGGCATGAACGAATGTTTGCAACCATTAATTCTACAAATTAAAGCATGAACTAGGCTAAATAATAAGCACCCAATCATAAACAAGCACTAAATTAGATACCCATAAGGTTTATACACTAGGATTGGGTCACAACCCTAGTAAAAAATCTAGCTACTCATGCTTGGGTTTGAAGAAAAAGAAGAAGAAAGACTAATTAAACTCATAATGTAAGCTTAAAATAATAAAAGCTATTGTAAAATACACCAAAATATCGTAAACTCCCAAAAGAGGAAAAGATAAACGGCTACAGTACTTGCTAATGTCAAAACTTAACCTAATTTTGTGAAACTCGTCTATTTATACAAGGCTGGAAATTTTGGATAAAAATGCCCTTCGGGAGGTTCTGCGCCCGCACAATTCCGTGTGTGGTCCGCAGATGTCTTCATCTTGCAGGAGCTGGGATTCTACCGTAGCACAATTCTAAACTGCGGCAGCGAAGCAATATTTCTATGGTCCACAGATTTAGCACTGCGACTGCAAGGCACTCTGGACGCAAGATAATCTTCTGCAGCTGCACAAATCTTGTGCGGATCGCACTTTGAGGAAACTCTGGACTTGGCTTTTTTTCAACACTCTGATCTTGGATCCTAACCCAGCTTTCGCGGCCACATAATTCATGTGCGTTCGCAATTTGCTCAAAATTCTGCTGAGTTAGTCTTCCTTGATTGCAGCCGCAGATGAAATTCTGCGAACCGCACATTGTAAGCTTCTGTGCCTTTTATTGCCTTGTGTTTAGACTACTCCTTTTTGAGTTGGATTTCATCGCGGGAGTCCAATATCCAGCATTCCTGCAATTTTGCACAATTCATTAGTTTCGGGAACACAATTAAATGCTTTTAGACTAAAACAAAAGCTAAAAGCGCTAATAAGTAGTCAAATCCCCACTTATCAACTCCCCTAACTTAAGTTGTTGCTTGTCCTCAAGCAAACAAAATAGCTCCCACCTCCACAAGTTAAGGGTCTTCAGCCAGTCAAAAGTGAGCCATTCACAAATCAGTTGAGACCAACAATTACCCACACTACTTATGTATTACCAACAAGGTGACAAGTTAAACATTCATGCACTTATAGTTCTAATGTGACACTTGAGCATCAAGAGTTGACTTTATTCATCAAGGAAGCTCGCTCTCTCATGTAGGTCATTGTGGATCCCAAACTCCTCCTACTCTACTCTCCGTTTGCATAGCTCACTTAAGAATTTTAGCACTCAATCCAAAGGTTCATGAAAGGTTCACTCATCTCTCTCAAGATAATGTCGCATGTACTCTTCAAGTACTATAGGCTTGTCCTTCATGTAGATCGCCACTAATGTAAGCTCACTCCGCTTGAAATCAAGTAGGGCTTGTTTCGGGATGTAATGCAGGCTTTTAGATTAGGGTTGGATAGACTATGTTTGAGTGGGTTCACCTTTCCTTAAGCATCTCCATTTTGTTATTCTCGGATCACACTTTGCCAATTCTTTGAGGCTTTCTTTTCTTTGGGGAACTAGAGAGACTTAACATCACTCTTTCTTGATCATGACATTCATTTTCTCCCTCTTTGAATCCCTTCAACTCTTCCACTTATTCATTTTTTTTTTTGTTGCATTTTTTGTTTTGTTCTTTTCATTTATTGCTTTCCTTCTCATTATTTCTTCTTCTCTTTTTGTCCCTTGATACCTCTTTCTAGTTCCTCGTCTCTTCCCCAAACTTACGTGTTTAGACAATTGTTTTAATGGAATGTTAACGAAAGCTCGGGTTCAAAGAGAGGGTCATGAAAAAATGGGTAAAGGCTTGTAACAAGGTTATCAAATGAGAAAGGCTCGAGGATCAAATGGGTTGACTAGGGATAACAGCATTGGTAGGCAATGAAAAATTCAAACGGGCCAAGGAAAGCCTACAATCACTTCTCAAACCAAGCAAAACTTAAGATTGCGCCTTGAAACACATTCGGGGCAAGTTCTAGACCTTTTGCACAGGTACTTGAACTAGCAACAAAGCATCTCATCCCTCACGCAACTGGATTGTCAAAGAGGATAGAGTCGAGGGCCCACAACGACCACATTCAAGATTGAAAATCACTATGGTTCGATTAAACCACTCGATGATTGCCTAAGTTAACGCAAGAGTCACAAAGTCACCAACTAGAGATATTTCTTTCAAAAACCTTGTGTCTAACCATAAGATGTAGTTAAGTGTGTTGGTACCAAGTGAAGCATGTTTGACTCTTTGAGCATGACTTAATTATGTCTTTTTATTCATTACTCTTACTATTATTACCTAAACACAAGACGGACTCATTCCCTTAAGAAGGTCGTCACACCATCTGTTGTTGGGACTAGTCACCCGGTTCACACAGTAACTACCTTTTGAAAGTACCGGGGCATTAAGAAACCAAAGGCTTATTATCTACTAAAACATAAAAAGAAGCTACTAAAACAAACAAAGAAGACATTAACTCAAAACGAAGCTACTGAATTAAACATTAACCAATAAGAAAATAAACATAAAGAAGCTACAAAGCAAAAACTATCGAAAGCATAACGAATATACATAATGTCGAAGAAGGAGAAGATATATACATAATGACAGAAGAAGAGAGAATATATACAGAATAAGGAAAGAGAAGAAAATAAGGTCAAGTTATTACAAGTAAAATGTCTCAGAATCATCAAAAAAGATCAAATAAACTCCACTCCCACCCCCACCCCCCAAATAAAAATAAGCAGTGTCCCCAATGCTTAACAAAATATGAATAAAGGAAGGGTAAGAGTGAAGAAGACTCCCTATGGATCCTTCCCCAGCAATGTCACCACCCTCAGTTTCTTCCAATTGGATCTCATCATCCTCAACTCTGGGAGTGACTGGGTTGGTGAACATCTGACGCACTGCCTTGTTAGTGTCAGCAGTAGAGTCTGGCTCCTCAGACTAACCAGCTGGTGCCACCGGTGTTGTTGGTGCTGTAGGATATGGTCAATCAGCATGTCAAATGGAATATCTCCAGCTGCAGCAAGCTTGGTAACCTGTCTCCGGAGCTTGTCCACTGACTTCTCGGATGCCTGGGACTTTCTCATCTTCTTTACTTCTTTTCCCAGCTCTTCGATCACTGACCCATGCTACACCAATGTAGACATGATGGTGTTTTGATTTTCCAGGAGCTTCTTCAATGTTTCTTCATCTGATGGGGGCATCTGAGGTGCCGGTATAGAAGACTGTGCTGCAACAGTACTGGATAAGTTAGACAGCTTTACAGTGGCTGTCTGCATCCAGTTGTTGAGGCTCGCCAATGTTTAGGAGACTCACAGCAAGAAAGTAGAGCAATAGGCATGGGCACCGGCTTCAAAGCCGAGGTGGAACCTCTGACAGGCACTGCTGTAGGAACTGAGGATGGTGGTGGAGACATGGCTGCGGCACTAGATAAAGGCTCGGCAGAAGTGGATGGAACATCAACTGCCTCTATAACTACCACCGATGACTCATCAGACTGGCCTGTGGTGGTAGACGGCTGACCCTTTCTCTTAGGGTTGTGTGAATCCATAATTGAGTACCATGAGAAAGGCTTCTTTGCCTGCACCTTTGTATCAAAGTCCCTCGACTCTACCCTCGTATTCGTGAGATACTCTATAATGGTGTTGGGATACGGTATGATGTGTTAGCTTGCGGGGCAACCACTGAGATGTTGGTCGACATCACGGCACCCACATTGATTGGGTACCCGGCCATGATGGAAGCAACTAGAACTGCCCGAGGGATCGGAAGATATGTCTCATTTTGTCACCCCTTTGTCTCGAAGCTCAGAGTGCTCCTGTGAATAGAAACCCCTGTTGTGATCCATGGTGGTGGTGGCCCAAGAGCTGCTAGAATCTCTGCTAGCCAAGGACAACCTGCCTCCCCAAGTGCACATTTCTCTAAGTACTCTGTGGACTCGACATCATCAAATTCGAAGTAGGTGTTCAATGTGTGCTGATCAAATCACACCTTGAGGTTTCTCACTTTTGTCACCTTTGTCCCTTTCTTGATATGCGCCACATTGGCATAGAATTCACATTTTGTCACCCTGAGAACATTATGCTTGCATAGGAGATTGTCCAAGAAATCAAAATATCAAATGTAGGTGCAAATGTAGTGATCAAGTCGGATATGGCAAAGGCATATGATAGGGTTTCATGGTCTTTCACATGCATCATGATGATAAGGATGGGCTTCAGTGAACAGATCATTAATATGGTGTGGAGAACACTATCCAACAATTGGTATTCTGTAATAGTTAATGGTACAAGATATGGTCTTTTCCACTCAACAAGAGGTCTCAAACAAGGTGACCCATTATCTCCCTCATTATTCATATTAGGGGGTGAACTACTTTCAAGAATGCTGAATAATCTCACAGATGACCAGTTCTTCAATGGTTTCTATATGGAAAAAAGGGGGACCTCAGATCACACACTTGAGCTTTGCTAATGATGTGATCATTTTCACATCTGGGCGTAGAAAATCACTGCAAAAAGTTATGAAAGTTCTTCATAACTATGAGCAGACATCTGGCTAACAAATCAACAAAAGCAAAAGTCACTTCCTCACTGCTCCTTCTGCCTTTCAATACACAATTAAAAGAATTCAGCAGGTGACTGGTTTTACCTGGAAGGAATCCCCAATCACCTACTTAGGCTGCTCTCTCTACATTGGTAGGAAAAGAATTGTTCACTTTAACAGTCTCATCTCCAAAGTGGTCAGTAGGATCAGAGGTTGGCAAGGTAGACTGCTATCATATGGAGGCAGATTAACCTTGATCAAACATGTCCTTCAATCACTTCCCACACACCTTCTATCAGCTGTCTCTCCACCAAAGATTGTCCTAAAACAAATTGAAAAAATGGCCGCAAACTTCTTCTAGGGTATAGACAAAGATAGAAACAAATACCATTGGGCTTCATGGCACAAACTGTCCTACCTTATGGAAGGAGGTGGTATAGGATTAAGATCCATACATGAAATTTGTAAAGCCGTGGAATATAAACAGTGGTGGTGGTTTAGAATAAAACAAACCTTATGGAGTCAGTTTCTTCTTGCCAAATATTGCAAAAGATCACATCCCATATCCAAAAAATGGAATTCTGGGCAATCCCAAACATGGAGAAAGATGATGATCAACAAGAAAACAGCTGATAACCACATCTATTGGAGACTACATTCAGGGAACTACAGCTTCTGGTGGGACAATTGGCTTGGCATTGGACACTTATCTAGCTTCAAGCAAGATGGTGGTAGACCTGGCAACATCAAAGTTTCACAATTATGGAATAATGGACAATGGGACATCCAGAAGCTAAACCAAATAGCACCCACGAATATGATACCTCACATCATACAAACACAGATTCATTACAATCCTCATCTCTCTGATAGAGCAGTATGGCAACTTAATGCCTCAGGAGAATTTTCTTGTACATCAGCATGGTCTGCCCTGAGAGAAAAAAAAAAAGCTAATCCTTCTCACCAATAAAGTTACAACCCGTAATTTCGTACGTTAGACCACATCGTAAGATAGTCTATGTGTATAGAGCCTAAGAACCGGAAAAGAGTTTAAAAAGTCAAGAAAAGAGCAAAGGGCTTCGCAAAGCTGGGTTTGCTACCGCAAAACCCACATGCGAGCCGCAAATCTCACACTGAGACCGCAGACCAAGACAGATTTCTGGACAAAAACCAGTGCCAAAAATGCGACCATAAGTGCGATCGCATTCTTGAAATGAGAACGACATATTACACCTAATGTGTCGCAAACTGAGATAGATTTCTGGGAAGAAATCCATGTCAGAAATGCAGTCAGTATGCGATCGCATACTCAAAATGCGGACCGCAAAATAGACCTCCTTCATCGCATAATGTGACAGATTTCTGGGCTAAGATTTGCGACCAAAATGCGAACCGCATGCCGTTTCTGCGGCGAGAATGCGATCGCAGATTTGACAGACGTCAGACACGTGTATTATTTATTTGCCAAATCAAAGGACTAGTATAAAAAGCTCCAAGGTCAGTCAAGAGAGTTATTTTCATCTTTACCCCAGACCTCCCCAACGGAAACAAAGCCACCCGACCCTTTCTCAAAAATCCCATGAACCCTAATCAATTTTCCTCTCCCTTAAGTTCTAATTAAGGAGAAAGCTAAAGAGATTAAAGAACTAAGGAAGGACCCCAACTGATTCTCTCTCTTTCAAGCCCTAGTTGAGAGTGGAACCCAGGAGTTGAAGAACCAAGAAAGAGGGCTGAGATATTACACATGCAAGGTAAGTAACTACTCCCTTTCATGCCTTCTTTTCCCTGGGAATTCATGGTATTTCGTTTTATGCATGTAAGAACCCACGAGGTGGTGATCGGAAGCCATGGTTTGAAGTTAATTACTGATAATGGACTGGGTTATGGTTGTTTTGGGTTGCTATTAGGTTGCATATCTTACTACTATCATTGTGGAGTTTTAGAGGAAGAAGGGTGTAAAGAAACACCATATAAATTAGGGTTGTGGTTGATTGTGACAATAACGTTTAGAGGATAATGATAGGATCGTTTCTTCATTGTAGACTAAAGAATTGTGACTGTGTGAAGCTTGAGATTGGCGCAGAGAACACCAGGTATGTGAGACCGTCCCTTTCTTTCTTTTGCACGACTCCTAATGAATACAATGCAATGAACGAGCCCCAAAGATACTCTATTCTTAGAAGTTAGGAATGCTTATATTGTTTCCCCTCTTATAGGAGGATTGAGTTGTTATTATATCTTCGATATTACGTCGCCATGGAAGTATAATTTATATGAGTCCAGCATGCATTGTATATGTTTCATCCTACCGAGCCTTGTGATGGCCGGGTACATTGTTACCGAGCCTTGTGAAGGCCGGGTACATTGTTACCGAGCCATATGAAGGCCGGGTACGTCTTTACCGAGCCTATTACAGTCGAGTATGATATGATGATGATGAAGCCCACAGAGGTGTATGTATATGATGATGATAAGGCCCACAGAGGCATATGAACATTATGATGATAAGGCCCACAGAGGCGTACATATATGATGAATTTAAAAAGGGATATATATATATATATATATATATATATATATATATATATATATAT